>JABFPN010005372.1:0-13304 GCA_022817305.1 Leptoteleia sp. ZL-2020 | reverse complement strand
CACTATTAGCGGGAGTAAATTCTTTTTGCTGATTTGACCATAGTGTTTACTTGTAATTATACTAACTAAATTTTCTAGCTGCATTGACCAAATTTTTACTTGTAATAGCCGAAAATTATTTTCCGTGCAAGTTTAGTTTTCGCGCTACTTCACTGAGAAAAATGAAATAGTATATTTATCAATAAATTCTGGGGTATTGAACCTATATGTACTCTGTAGGTGTAACTGTAATAATTTATGGAAAAACTAAGTATATGTAATGCATACAGTTCTATAAACATAGAATACTATATAATGTGTATAGAAAAAATTCCCAAAAATTATAAGTGATACACATACAAAGAACGTATAGGTTCAGTATTCCAGGATTTATTGCTAAATATGCTATTTATTTTTCTCGGTGTTCGAATCTTTAACTATACGCAAACCCGTTTAGCTCGCCGCCATATAGTTAATGAATTATAAATTGTTTGCACGCGAAAATTATTATTTGCTATAATATTATAATTATTTGCTTGAAATGCTTTGTTTGTGACGCGAGCGTAAAGTTTCCAGTTTTAATGCCCCATTATTTGTGCAGTTTTCAACAAATAATAAATGAAAACTAATATAATCTTTCATTGCCGCTGTATTAAGCCTATTCTTGTTCCATGCGCCTAATTTAACACTTTTAATCCACGACAAACACTTAGACTTGTTTAATGAGACTTTCGGTAAAAAAAAAAAATTTGAACTCTTGATGTTATAAAGTGTATTATATGAAAAGTTTATTTATCAATTTCTTGTTTTACACGTTGATTCAGTTTGTATAATTTTCATTCGTTTTTTGGAGCAAATAAAATATTATTCGATATGACTGAATTATGAAGTGTTATATTTTAATGCTAAATAAATATTCAAGCATCGATAAACATATTTTATCATTCACTGTTCAACATATCTCTATTTATCATGCAATAGTCTTCTGATCATTGTACGTTGTTTCTATTTGATCATTCAAATAAGATGGCGTTATAAATAACTGATGAAAAGGAACCCTCAGTCAAACGGAGACTAAATAATTAAGAATATTTGCGCGTCTTGGCATACGCGAACAAATAAATGTTGCATTAAAACAGCCAGTACTTTATCTAAGGTTACAATTTGTACTCGACTGTCAGTACCGAAAAACTCGTCTTATTTTCATCGCTATTTTTACATTTTACAGGTTTATCTCATTCTTGCAGCAAGTACATCTGCTGGATGTTATTTAACAGATATTTGAACGAATGTCCGTTTTCGATTCAGATATTTGATGGTGCAGAACCATTAAATTTCTGTATACTCGAACGTCCGTTTGAACGAATACCTGCTTGATGAAATGTCCGTACGAACAAATGTCTGCGAAATAATGTAGCTCTTAGATGCATTGATTGCATTGATGTAATTTCTGTTTGAACAAATTTCCGTCTTGATAAAATGTCGGTGTTCATTTACTTAAAATTTCCACAATAAATATATGTTTTCTCGTTGATTATTTATATTATTGTTAAATAAAATTGAAAAAATACTACATAAAAGAATAATAAGTGTGCAGTAAATTTTGAAAACAAAAATTAAAGAAATGGTAAATAAATTAATTAATTTAATGCAGTAAAATGTTTGTATTCTTTGTGAAAATTTAACTTTAATAAAATTACAGTTGTTTTTGAGAATATAAACATATATAAATAATATTTTTAATGATTACTTACTACTAATTTATTGTTTGAACGTTGATTTCCTTGTAAATCAGTAAGAAAGACACAGTCGTTTTGTCAAGGCAGAAGTTTATTATCTCGAAAATCATTACATTAGTCCAAAGCTTTCCTGTTATAGGTAATGTTACCAGAAGGTACAATAGCAGGATATACTACGAATTTATTTTGTTAATACAACGAGAGAGACAAAGACAAAGATCTTGTAACATTGATTTTAAGCGTAACATATATATTTTCTTTTGTCTTAGATATGTTTAAAGGTTGCACAGTGTTCAATACTGGTTTCTTTAATTGAACCCCAACCAGTGGAAGACAACTTCCAATGTAAGCAATTTCAATCCAGGATTGCCCCCGTTAATGGTTGTAATGATAGTTCGTCTTTATTTATTAAAATAAATCCAATGATTCTTCATTTAATGCTGAAAATGAAAAATCACACATAATGGATGATAATGAATAAAATATTTCCCAAGAAGCAGCAGATGCTGAAAAATTATTTAGTTGAAAGGATTAAATTTGTTTAAAATTTCAAACAAATCTTTCCATTTATAATTTTAATTAAACTTTTATACTTAACAAAGCAACTTTATCGTTTAAGTTAAATTGCTACTGAAACGAGAGGTATAAAAAAAGTTAATAAATAAGTAACATTGTGATTTATCATTTGTTATGATAAGATTTACCATAGCTAACTGCTGGTCTGGTAATTAAAGTAACTAGTTAGATGAAGTTTGTTTGATGTATATTCAAAAATTTGCCAACAATAAGTGGGCCGAGAACTATTTCTTTAACATCACCATAAATATTCAGAGACCTTTTGAAAGATATTTTGAAATCTTAACGAAAATGCGTACTGCTGAGTTTAATTCTGATAAATTAATAAATGTAAAGTAATCTTGAATATGAAAACATGACAATTAAGTTATTATGTAACTCAGTTTAATGAAATTCGCCTGGCAAACTTCATTTAAGCAGTTTACTATCTTCTCTAAAAATCTTTTGGAGATTGAATCAATGCAAATAGGTACTATTTGTGAATCATTCAATTGAAATTAAGAGGATTCGAGTAATTAAATTATTGTCTTGAATTTGTCATAATGAAGTGTTAATTCAGCGATGCAATCCTCAAACAGTAAATGACAAAATAGTTTAATTATGTCTTAAATGTAAATTTACTATTTCACTGTATTTACACTTTCTTCAATTCCTTAAAACCGCTCGAGTATTCTTGTGTTTACTGGTATGAATGTTTAGACACGTTTTGACAAAAAATAAGAACAATATATAATTTCAAATATGTACATAATAATGTACTTAATAACACATTCATTACAGTCAATGTTGCACAAATCATTATTGCAATTGCAGTACTCTTTCGTTGGTCATTTGCTATTTGACTAGTTGTATCGAGTTTTGAATTTTTAAATAAACAAATATCCGATTTTCAGTTTAACAACCGATTAATATTGACTGCAAAGTAGCTTAATCATCAAATTTATCAAGCTAATTATTTTGCTAGTTGAAATTAATTATCACGATATCGCTGTTAAATAATTTTACGTGGATTTACTTGTGCGTGAAGGCAAATGTTTCACAATCGAATCGCAGGGCGAAAAAGAATCCCCCTGTTAATAAAATAATCAAATTCGCGACGAACTTAACTTGCATTTTGCGCTCGCTCTTAACTCGAAATTTCATCGCGTTAGCCACGTGCTCAGCTATGCATGCACGGTCACTGTCTTTGCTATTACGCTAATTACCATAATTTGCGGTGCAAAATAATAGGTTCCCTTCAAAGCGAAAAAATCCGCAAAACAAAACGCTGCCGGTACGGTGAAAAATATACATTTATCTACTGTTTCCGTGTGTACGAAAAATATGGTAATCTTGAGTTATTAAGATCAAAGCCATAATGGAGTACAAGATGCTTACGTTGCCCGTGGTATCATTAAAATTTCATTTTAATCGTGATTTTTAATAACGCCGCGACCGCCGTATCCCTCAAAGCATTTTGTTTCGCATTTGTCCCCGAAGTTACTAATTACTTAACAATTAATGTCGTACTCTCATTAACATACATTTTACATATAAATGTATATGGGGAAAAAATGGAAATTTATAGGATTAAATGCAAAAAAGTGGAAATAATTCTCGCGCGGAACACGAGGAGCAAATTATAGTTGCAAATTTTGCGCATTTTCGCGATCAGCAATAAGGATTGACGAGTTATAAAAATAGCACTGCAATCCGCGTACATTCGAACAGGGCAGAGGGGGGGGGGGAAGTAGAAGTTACTTTACGTACGCTTAATCATAATCGAATATAAATAAGTTGCACGTACCGCGGTTAATCCCGGTGTGCGCGCAATAAAAATATTTTGATTCGATCAAAATTTTGAATGGCTTTGGAATGCGCGTCTTTGCTCGGCTGGCGCTGAATGGTTATGGAATCCCCCGATCCGCATTGTTTATTATAACTCCCGGTGGAAAGGTGCTAGTGAAAATATACGAAAAATATACACGCATCTATCGGCACGCGCACGTCGAAAGTTGACGCGCAAAAAACACAAATTAAAAATTTCCATCAAATGTAATATTCATTTATTTACTTTGATCGGCGTTTGTCGACAACAAATAAAGGCACAAAGCCACCCCGGATAACGGCAAAGTGAGCATTTGTTTCTCACCGTACATACATATTTACGCGCGGGCACCCGTACGCTACAAAATTAATCAATGCGTGAGATTGGCTGGCAATTTTTTTTTTTTTTTTTTCACAGACAACGAGAGTGATTACCCCTTTTTTCCCCCCCCCCCCCCTTTTTCCTTTTGCTTATAAAAATAATTTGCTGAAAATTGCATAAAATTGCCGACAAAAAAGTTTGAAAATCTGTCGAAAATTTTGATGGAAATGTGTCTAAAAAGTGAACAGTTTAGCTTTGTATTAAGCACATTTCATTCGTACAATGCTGTAAAAGCTAATCCAAACTGACTCTTTTTGATCGTCAACTTTCTTTAAAATAATTTGTTAAATACTTTCTGGTGTTTCTAGCAATGTTCTAAGCATCTTCATCTAGTTCTCATAGTGCAATAATTGATTAGCCCTTTTGAATGTTTAGTTCTTATTCTTTAAAGGGGACAGATTCCGAAGTAATATTACGAGGAAAAGATGAAAATTTTCGAAAGTGACTGAGAAAATCTAATAATGTCAGGGAAATGCTGAAAAATATTGGAAATGGGTCGATGGTGCCAAGAAGATTGGTAAAATAAAAGAAACAATTTGAATTGAACCGAAAGCATTTGTCGGATACATATGAAGCAAAGTTACAATAAGACTGTAGCGATACTGCTGTAATTGGCATTTTTCGACAGTTACAACGCGATTAAAAAACTGTTTTTCCAACATTTTCAGCGGCAATTTTCAGCGATTGCCAGCAAATTATTTTCGCTGGGAAATTTTTCTTTCCCCTTCCGAATTTAAAAGTTATAACGAATTCAACGAGTGTCGTTCGGTTAAAGATGACCGCGGTGTGTTGATGGCGCGGCGATGTGCTAAGGCAGCGGAAGGAAGACGTGTGGTGTAATTAGTTTTGGCGCCGCGCCAGCGTTTACGATCACGTGCCATCGAGCCGTGCCGAGACAAGAAGTGGCCAGATCGCATTTGTCCCGTCTTGTTCCATTCGGCGCATGCAACTCTATTTAGTTTTCATTCCGCGTTTATGCCATCATCCCTCGCGCGCGCACACTTCCTCGTCCTTCGTCCAACGAAATTAGACGCTCCAACTAGAGCAACAAATGATACTTTCATTGTTATCCGCAGCTATTTGTCTTTGCATTTTGCAACGCGATTTCACCGCTGCCAAGTTATTAACTATTCACGCTGCTAAGCTACCGAAATCGCGCGCAAAAGACATTTCAAACTATTTATATTAGTCTTTATTACGTTTTTTCTACAATTCTTCTTCGTTTCTTTCCGTTCTTTTTTTTTTTTTTTTTTGTTTTCTTTTACCTTTTTTCTTGAACACCAATAATAGGACTTACGTTTCAGACAACCTAATTGAGGTAATTCATTGTTCCGTCGCGCTATCCCATTTTCGTCGTCAAAAAAACAGTTAATTTTGATACGCAATCATCGTCAAAATTCATGAAATAATTTTGAGTTGGCGATGTTATTATTTTCCCAACAGTTTATTAATTCGCATAATTTTGAAACGATTCCCTTATTATAAGAGGAATTGTGTTGCCGTGAAAAGATTTTTCCTTTCAGTGCCCATACAAAAGATTTCCTTTTCAAGACGAAATGAAATTTATTTCGGTTCTTTTCAGCAGTCATTCAAAATATCATCTCTATACAGATTTGCTCATTTCTAAGTATTGAATTGTTTATGTTTCGATGAAATTGTTTGTAGCAGATAAACTTTATTTTAAAAACATTTTTTTTTTTAATGAAGGCTTATTGTTAAACAGATTTTTAAGAATGAATTTATCTTTCAAAAAGTAGTAAAATAATTTATGTTACGGGTGATAACAATATTGACACATGACATTAATCCGCAACATGATTTCGACGTTTAGCGAGACAATCGATTCGGTATTAGTGTTACTTTTATTGTCACTGTTTCAATTTCAATAAAATTTAATTTATTAAAGTCGTATAGCGACGTTTATCCGACGTCAAATCTGAGTTAATATAATTATGACGTTACATAAAAAGTAGATTCGATGTTCAGATGAGCTTCCGTTACATCAAGTTAACTATTATATGTTGGTAAAACTGTTCAGGTAGCAATGAGTAAACAATTTATGCATGGACAATTAGTTATTTAACTATGTTTCGTTATTAAAAGTATAATAATTCTTCACATATATGTTAGTTTAATTACTTTTTTCATGAAAAACACAAAATAGCATAATTACAATAAATTGACTCTTTACAAAAGGATATCTCGTAAATGTTTAATTTTGGTCTTTAGTTTCAATTCTAAAAACACACCTATTTTTACATTTTGCTCAGTCAGAATGTATAACCATGAAGATATAAAAAATTACATTTCTCATTAACACTGTGTCTGGCAATTTACTACTTGCACCCTAATCACCGAAACGTGGCCGAAAAAGTTAATATTAAATAAATTACAGCTGCTTTTCTCGTTTATTAGCAGGGAGTATCAAATGCTTTTATGCTTTTATGTATCATTTACATTGTAATGCTACACGCATTTTATTAATACAGCCATTAAATAAAATTACTTTATTTTATGTTTTTACATTACGAATATCTTATTTACTAAGGCTATGAAAACTTGTATAAATACTATTTTCAGAGAAAGAAAATAGAGCAAAATTATTGTATATTAATTTTATTGAATGTAAAATAATTTTTTATTCGATTTTTTCCGAGTGTGTTCCCTTTGTACAGTAAAATAAAATCCAATTGTTGATTATGATAATCCTCCAATTAGTGTAATATAAAGTCGAACTTAATGGACACATTTACTTCAATAGATATAATCGATATAATACTGCATTAAAAAGAAAAAAAAAACTCATTCACCGAATTCAATTTGTAATGAGCCAAAGTACGTTTATTTTATGTACTCAATTATCTGATTTACATATTTACTGAAATACGTTTCACACAGAATTTATGGACTGAAAATTGTTATCAATAAATAATGACATTGATCATAAATGAAAAATTGAATGCCCGTTTCCTGTTAAAAGCAATAACAATAACATCTTAAATTTTATTCAATACTCCTTGCCCGAGTGAGAAACTTTTCTGACCAAAATCTTGCCAAAGTTTTATATCTAACTTTTTACTGATTTCTCACTTTATAACAATTAAATACTCGAACGATCACGTAAATAAGTTTAACGTTTGCAACGAGAAATAAAGTAAAATAAAATGCTCGCCGCTTTCGAGGAATGCCGCGGGTATCTTTAATTAAAATATACCATCCATCAAAGAAAAGTTTTAGGAAATTCTTTTTGTTTTCTTTCTTTCTTTTTAACTACGCCGCGTATCTATCTTTGAAGCTTTCTTTATATATGGTCGATTATTTTGATATCTAATTTTGCAGGCTTTTGAAGTACACTCAAAAAAAGAATCGTAGAAAATACTGGACATTCTACACTGAGAGAAATAGTATGGAAAAATTCCAATAATCTTTAGTAAACAAACCATATTGACCAGATTTGCATTTTTTTCAAAATTTAGATTAATTTTTACTATAGTTATAATAGAGAACTTCACCCTGGAAATAGTACACTGTATGATTGAAAAAATTAGACATTGAAATAACCAACCATAAACAAAATTGCTTCAAGAAATTGAAGAAATGATTTAAGACAAATGAACATTTTAATTTGACTTTTATTCGACGAGTATTTACATCGACTTTCTTTATCGCGAAAACATGCTTTTGGGTTAAAGATTGCAAGCCGCGCGTCATTAAAGATTAATCTTTTTCCATTACTATTTACTTCTCGAACTCGCAATTCATTATCTGCGATATTGACAAGCTCCTTTTGTAAAAATGATGTTAATGCGATCAACTTTAAGCGGGCAAATATCTTGGCGATAAAATGTATAATTGAAAACGGTCAATTGTAATGATATTAATAGATCGTTTCATGGACATTATAAATAGCCATTATAAATTATCCCCAAATCTAGCGATTGCACCCGGTTAACCGCGTTCCAACCTTCCGAATACATAGAATCGCGTTATTTTATGTATCACCGTTACAAATGTATCTGAGATATTTATTTAAGCATTAAGCTCTTTATTATACATTAAAGCTTAGCACAAAATCAAGCGTTGGTACTGCAGCTGGGATTATGTCCGCTAATTTGTATCCCACGGATATATCCAGCAGGGAAGGAAAGAGGGGAGAAAAGAAGCAAATTAATTGACAAAAATTAAAGGGAACAAAAATGGAACGGAACAAATGGTAAACAAATGTCAGAAGAAATATTGCCGCGTTGTTAAATAACGATTCTTACTATTTAAACATTGATCTATCATACCTCGACACGGAAATTTCACGGACCTTTTTCCTTTTAATGAATATGCATCAATTTGTGCCCGTAATAACTTTCCGTAAAATGAATATGCTAATCGGGCGTAATTTATAGTATTATTTGCAAAAAGCTCGCAAATGAGAGTAGTTCTGGTCAGTTTGCCGTGTTAAAAATTATGTACTTTCCATCATGAAAATGTCTTAATTGCCAATTAATAACGATGAATATTCAAGGACTGCGGGATCATGTTCTCTTTAGTTCATTTCGCAATCAGTATCCACTCTCCGAAATGTTGTTTAAATTAGCACATAATACGAAAGTAAATTGTAAACAATCTAAGCCACTGTTACATTGTCAGGGATTAGGAGACTTATCATAATAAAAATTCCAACGTAACGGAGTATGATAAGAATTTCACATTCACGTGTTTATTTAATGTTTCCCCTCATTTTAATATATTTTAAGTTGAAAATGTTTATTTGTAACTTAATTAAAAGTATTAATACTAAATATAATTTGAAAGGAAGTGAATGAAGAAATAGAGAGATTAGGAAAAAAAGTAAACTTTGCCACATTAATTGTTTTATTTTCCATTTTATGCATTAAGAATTACTGTGCTAAAACCTTAATGCGCAGCCGTTTGTACAATATAGAAATAATTACCGCGTGCCAGCACAGTAAACATTTATTTTTCCTACATTATAAACGGCTGCGCATTAAGGATCTAGCACAGTAATTCTGAATGGTTTGTTTTTTCAGGATAAAAGAATATCCGGATCAATGTTTGACACCACAGTGGTCCGTCTATATTTTTGCCATAATTTTTACACGGCTAAATGAAGATGATTATAGTTGAATGATGAAATGAAAGATAATTTAATTCAATTTATGTGTTAGAATTGATGTTGTAAATTTTGTACAATTATTTGTTATAATTACCCGCAATAACAGCTCAATAATTTTGCTGCATTGAAAACTTATCTCGCGTTAACTGAAATTTTGGAACATCGTGAATTCGCATTATCCAACTTTTTCACCTAGTTCGGTAATAAAATAATAAAGTGAGATACGCGTGATGCAATGAAAGTTTCCGGTCAGCGCTAATTGAAGAGCAACGTAGGAAGCCACGTAAACAGTTGCAGGTACGAACATTTCTGCCGCGCCGTAAAGTTTCTCGCGTTGATTTACGCACTCGGCGCGGGTTTCCATCTCAGCTTACCACTGGCTTAATCGTCTACTTCGCGGTAACTATACGACACGCGCAACTACAAGGCGAATGATTTAGACAAGATCTGCGCTCAGCATCTCGCTCCAAATATTTCCATGCAAAGGCTCTCTCGACGTATTTGAATTCTTGCTTATGTGAATATAAACAAAAGGCGGCCAAACCGCGAAGGCGTTTACCGGTTTCCGCGCACCGATTGCTTTGTTTTTCCGCAATTTGAACCAACTTTTGGACTCGGATTTAACGCCACGCTAAATCGTATCACAGATGAATTGTAGTACACAAGTTAAGACATAATTACCGCATTAAATTCTGCGCCAAATGCAACCGCACGAAATTAAAAAAAGCTTTATTAATCTGTGAACCCTGAAGGAAAAAAGAAAGTTATATAATTTACGCATGAATTACTCCGGGATCGTAATAGTTAATAATTCTAGATTGAAACTTAACTTGATGTAACAGTGACAGTGAAAAAGAATTTTCTTGTAAATTATTATATTTTAGAACATATGTTATTATTAAATTTTGTTTTTGTGGCATAAGTGAGAGTCAACTGTTATATTAGGAACTTCATACATTTTCTAATTTATTTATTTACATTTTTTTTTCGTTTTTCCAAGAATTAGAATTCATTAAAGAATATTTGGCATAGAAATCCAATTTGTACATTAAATTGCATAATATAAGTGACGTTTCATTATAACTGAACATAAATAAACTTTTTTCGTTTAATTATAGAAAATGTTAATCGTGTTGTACACTTTTATTTTAGATTGTTTTTAATTACAAATTCGGAACGGATATCGAGAAATATTGTGCTCGAAAGAGCCTGATGAACTGAATTTCCATACTGCACCGACTGTAAGCATTATTGTAATAAATCAGGTTAAAAATAAATTTCGGGTTTTTTGCTTGAATTGGGAGTATTTCATTTTCACGTAATTGGCTTACAACGTAACAAATGACCAGTAATCTCACCATAAAGCCGATACAATTATCATTTCACTATTACAGATGTCAATTAATTACTGAATGAAAGTTCACTTGTTATATAATCGCGATTCTTCTAATTGTAGCTATATTTACAAAATGTACTTTTCAAATTGTAAATTAGAAAGTAAAATTTGATTAATTCTGGAGTCTTATTTTTAGCTTTCAGCTGTGAATATTTAGGTATTTGTTTATTTTTACGTCATCATTGCGATTTTAATTAAAATTCATTCTCCACTAGCTGATTTAAGATTATAATAGTATTTATTCACAATACGTGAGTAATACATAATTTCTGCATAGAAAGTCAATTACGTGCTAAATGCAAAAGTAATAGAAAAAAGGTTAGCCAGAAAGAAATATATGAGGCCCTTAAAAGCACTAATGGAATAACTCTCGCATTATTGTTGCTTTGAGATATTTAACGTTTTACTTGGATTGTTAAAGGCAATCACAGCTCAAGAATAAGCTTGTGCTGCTAACTACACGCGAATTAGGAGTTACACCATTTGTGCCATTAATACAATGCCAGTTGGCGAACATTATATTGAACCTAAGTAACAAAAAAAAAAAAAGAAAGGAAAGAAAAAAGAGTTACACCGCGTGGCCTTTAAGCGGTTTCTATTCAAGGTACAATTCAAAATTATATATATATATATATATTTCTTTCACTAAGGAGTTTTTTGTACCATAAATGAAAACTTAAAAGTGTTTCAAGTAAATTAAATCGAATCTCACCACCCAAAAATTTATATGCATTTTAAAACCTTCGAAAACAAGAAGAATGCCAAAGATAACGCGGGAGAAATGCGAAGGGGTCCGCACTATTACCTGCAACTAAGCGAATTCGTTTGAAAGTAATAAAAAAGAATGCATAATGCGGCCCTGGGTAAGCTTGTCATAAATTACAAATAAAATATATTGGCGACAGGGGAAGAGGGCGGGCGGGCGGGCTTGCCGGTCTAATCTTGAAAGCGCTAATACCACCGAAGGTTGGCGGAGGAGTCGCGGCGCATTTTCACGTAGCGCCGTTAAATTACCACGTAATCGAACGGCCCGCTTAATCGATAGGCTGCCGAGATACGAGATTTGCATCTTAATCGGGCCTCGAAGGCTATTATCGAATTAAAAATCAACGTAATCGTAACGAGCCTCCATAGGCCAAACTAACTCATATTAGAGGCGCACGTACACGCGCCTCTCTCCCTCGTCTCTCCGCATTTACATATACGCGGAAGCCCGGCAATAACGCGCTATTTCTCGTCCCAAATTGCGCCGCTACCCGATCCCAATTTATAATTTCCATACAACTTACGGCAAGTTTTAATTCGCGTACACAATTCACGTACGTTTCATTTTCGTCGTCGTCGGTTTTGCCCGCCAATAAATGAACTGACGTGATTTAGCGCCTCTACCACAGCGACCTAAGAATTTTTCGCCCCGACGAAATAGACGGAATAAATTGTTCGAATTATTACGAGTTAGATGGGAAAAGATTTTTACGATAATACCGGGCGTTTTATCCAATGAATGTTGCAAGCTTTATTTACCTGTAAAGCTAAAACTATCTTGGCATGTTTTATGTGCAATCGCAGATCTGGCGCAATTTTATGAATTCATATTCTTTTATGAAAAAATTCGTAAGTTGGCATAAAAGTATATACGTTTTAATAAAAGACTATTCGACGATTAAGACAATTTTTCACGGTACGACATCGGGGAGTGGGGGGAAGGCTTTGTTTCGCGAAACGCGATTTTTCTCAGCGCTCACCGAGCGAATGCACGAAAAATTCCATAAATTCTCCGGCAACTTTTCCCCCGACTGGTACAATGACGGAACAATTTGTTAAGTTTCCGAAGGTACGTACGGTTATTGCGGTAATTTTAAGGGATAGCCGAATGTAAATGAAAAAAAAAATTTTTTTCGCGCGCTAAAGTGTCATATACATGCGCGAGGGGTAATGTTACTGTGATGATCAAATAAAAACGGAATTGACCATTTTGTCGAACAATTTTCGTCCCACCGCGCCGGGTACTTAAGGCACAATTATATTCCGCAACAACGGCGCGTTTGCGATCTGCGTTGGTTTACAACTTAAAATAAGCGTAATTGGATCAGATTTCGCAAACTTTGCACGTGGCATTTTTATCGCTAAATCATTCGTTTATGCCAAAATGAGGGGCTCGACTTATAATTAAAATGTCAGTGTGCATGATACACTTTTACTTCCAAGTGGAGTTGTTTTTAACTTTGAAATCTTTTACGACTTGTGAACTCCAGCACCGAGGATTTTTCTTTTTTTTTTTTTTTTTTTTTTTTTACA
>JABFPN010005371.1:0-13306 GCA_022817305.1 Leptoteleia sp. ZL-2020 | reverse complement strand
TTAATAATAAAAAATTCGTAATATATGAAATAATATTAGTATTTATTTAAAAGAAAGATAATATATCACAACTTTACGAAAACACTTAGTAAAATATACTCATATATTTCTCTCAGTGTATATATAATATATTAATAAATTGAATAAGATACTGTGATAAATTCAATTCTTATTTGTACTTCTAATTAATGGATGTTTTTTAAGTGCTGGAATTCAATATGAATTTCTTAAGAATGCAACATAAATTCATTTGGGATTCAAAATTAACGTGAACATTTTAGTTGTACTAGGTAATTTTTACTAATAATAAAATGACATTACTTAAGAAAAAATATTTTAGGTATAAAACGGAAAAAAAGGAAATTAATGATAGGCTAGAAGAACAACTGGAAAAGGAGACAAAATCTAATAAGCTAATAAAAAATTTGGGGCAATTATTAGTTAATATAAAACGTGCCTTACAGTCCATGCAATCAATGTTGATTTGCATAAGACTTGACAATGTAGTAAAAAAAGGAACAGAAGGAAGAAGAGCTACTAGAGTATTCGAAGATAGAGAGTTGATGAGAAAGGTATCTAAAATGTTTAGTGAACGAGAAATGATGAGAAGGGCATCTAAAATGTTTAGTGAACGAGAAATGATGAAAAAGGCATCTAAGGTGTTTACTGAACGAGATTTTAGAAAAGATGTTGATGATCAATCTGAAGATTCAGCTAAAATTGAAACTGATGGTCAGTGGTAAACATTTAGTTCTGTGGCATAAGCTTAAAAACTATTTTTAAATAATTGCAAGCGCAATATGCTAAGAAAAATATAACAGAAAACAGTTTTCTATGTTTAATTTTGTTTAGAGCCACAAGGGTAGATATACTATTAATAAGTATTACAAATTAAATATGTAAAACTATACATCAATTTATTTATCTGTTTCAGCTCTCACTTTGTTGGCAACAGTTAGTCGTAAGGTTGGTGCATTATATGCCATGAGTCAAATTGAATTGAGCAAAGATAAAGAAGAGTCGGCCAGAGAACTGTATCAGAATTACGTTTCTGATTACAGATCAAAGTTGATGTTTATTAAAGAAGATGAAGAACCAACCAGTAAGTATTGCACCGTAATAGCAGATACTATTTTTAACATTACTTAATATTTTATAAATATTACTCCAATACTATTTATTACATGTTAAAAATATTAATATAATAGTAAATAATGTTTAAAAATATTATATATACATTTATTAAATATACACATGTCCACTTTGAATAATATTTCAGTAACATTATTTTAATATTTTAAATTTATTTTTAAAATATTAAAGCACTATTTACATCATATTTTTAAACAAAGAAAAAGTACCTTTTGAAAATAATTTCCGACACTACTTGGAACTGATGCCAGTCCAAAGATCTAACTCCTTGACCACAGGGGCAGTATTCCTGTAATATTATTTATCACATCTTAAAAATATTTTATACATTATACATTTATTAAATATATGTCCATCTCAAGTAATATTTTAAAAATATTGTTTTAACATTTTACACATTTTTATATTTTATTATTCTTTTAAAAAAAGGAGAAACGTTTCATTCGTTAATTATCTATACTTTTATTTACAGACACTGTAATTTCAATTTCACAAATTTAAATGTCCAATTTAAATGTCCAATTTATAGGCAGATAGAAAGCTGAATAGATATTGTAATTATGTTGAATTATAGATTAGAATTATATTTACATAATAATGTAATTCGGACATTACAACTCATTAAAATAATTAATTGTCTAGTAAAATTTATGATATTTGGAATTTTAATTTCTCAAATTTAGCGAGAAATCTAAAATTTCTGTTAAAATTATTAAAAGAGATCGATCGTCTTCACACTTACATCACATTGGATAAACATGGGGGTCATATTAAATTTTTATAAAATATCCATTGTATGATAACTTAGCAGTTGACAAAGGATGATTCTCCTTATTAATGTCAGCGATTTACTGTGAATTTTATATATAATGATATTACTAACTAATCTTAATTAATTAAAAATATAATTTTACAGCTATAATCATTGAATACGATGTCATAGATGATAGCATACCAAGTCGTGCAGACATCAAGAACCAAAGTAAAAAGATCATTGATACTCAATTAAAACTATAGATACTCGTCACAAAGAAGTGAAAGCATATGAACAATTGATTATACCTAAATTATTGCATATTTTGTATCAGTTAATGCAAATTTGAAATGGCTTCATAAAAATAAGTAAATAAGAATAAATGTTCAGCTTTTTATTGATTAACAAAACTTACAAAATGCTTAATCAACTTCTCTTATTCGTCCCCAACCCAATCGCTCATATGTAATTTTCTCTTTAAGCCAAGATGGGACTTTATCATTGTCAAATAATTGTGCATTTGGATATTTAAGAGGTGGTTCAGGTCCATGGAATGGATGAGTTTTCGCCAATTTCTTGATTAAGTATTCTTTGTTAACTTCTTTTGGATCTCGATACATATCTAAATACAAGTTAAATGGTTCCTTTTTT
This sequence comes from Leptoteleia sp. ZL-2020, assembly GCA_022817305.1. NCBI lineage: Eukaryota > Metazoa > Arthropoda > Insecta > Hymenoptera > Scelionidae > Leptoteleia > Leptoteleia sp. ZL-2020. The sequence continues at coordinate 10,749 of JABFPN010005371.1, read as the reverse complement.
GGAAACCACTTTTCTTTAGTTAAGTATTCTTTTGGAAAATCATACTCAAATATAGGATCCCTCATTTCTGAAATAATTTAAATTAATATTCAATTATATATAGTCGTATAATGTTTCTGAATTTAAAAAGTATTGCAATACATACGTAAAGTATTGTGAAAGAAGTCAATGAGAGAATAGTCCCAATCACTTTGGAAAAATGCTAACCCTGCAGGAGTTATGTAATCTTGATATTTCCTATAAAAGTCATATGTATTCCAATTCCTTTGAACCAACTGTAAGCTAAAACATACATCAAATTCTGAATAAATCATTCTATATTTATTTTGCACCTGTTAACTACTACGATGTGATTACATTTATTATTATTATTATTATTATTATTATTATTATTATTATTATTATTATATAATAGTATATTATTCACTGAGGGTGAGAAATGTATTCACATAATGTCATAATATTTATATAACACATGAGAGAAAATGTTAATGTTAAGTTTAACTGTCAATTAAGGAGATGCAACTTTCAAAAGGAATGGCTGTACATTTCATCCATACGTGATATAAAAATAATTATATCTTTCTTTTAAATAATTTTCTAAAATATACCACTTACCATGGTTGTTCTTTTTTATATTCTGAAAAATCAATTTTCTTGTCTTGTTTATACAAAACAAAAATGTATCTACAATAACCAATACCACGGAATGGAAAAGGTCTTAAATAATCGACTAATTGCTCTCCTTTTTTAATGTCATTTCCAGGTATGTTGGTACTATAAGTAAACATTATTTATTAATTTACTTAACGATAATAATGAAAATGTATATAAATTGATTTAAATCAACGATCTTACACAAGCCAGTGGCAATATTCATTTTCAGGACTTGATAAATTTCCATCAGGTGTTGTCATTAATAATGTCCACATTGAATCTTCAGGAGCATTATAAATTACATTTGGTTCATTTTTCAAGTCTCTTGGTTTCAGTATATTACCATTAAATACTTCTGCTAGATAATCTTTATCGCCAAAATCATAATTAATCTGAAGTGGAACAGAGGGATAAAAGTATGCATCACCATATAAGTCATTGAATATTCCATAATGTTCAGCAATATCCTTTAAATGTATAGGTGCTAATGTTTCCTTCCATTCTTGTTTTGCTTTGTCCAAATCAATTTCCACTGTTTGATGAAAATGATAATAAATCGTTGCACACTCATAATATTTTATAAAATGATTGGATGCAATTACTTATTAAATTTAATAAAATATGTTCCAGTGTTTTTAACACTATTTGTTTCAGTATACAAGAGATAGGTAGGTGCCTTAAGGCATTTTAATTTATTTTTATTAATGCGATGTTGTTAGCTTTAATTACTAGATTAGGGTAATCTTTGTTTTTATTAAAAAAAATTATAAATAATTAATGTAATTGTTTTAGACCATTTTCTTAATTTGGGAGATTATTTTGCATTAAAACAAGTGAATGTTTGTCATTAGTTTTAAGCAAATTTATGGAACATATTTTTGAGGTGTTAAAAAAACGCATTCCATAAATTTGTTTAAATCTGATTTAAAATTTTCAGTTTTGTAATTGAATCAGATCCTCCCATATTACAAAAATAGTCTGAATCTATTGTCAAGCATTATATCAACATTTTCAGAATAAAAATTACAAAAAAACTAACTCCAAGGCAGCATAATTACAGCATCACTTTAAATGAATTAATATTAAAACTGTTAAAATGATAAACGATTCTTTTAACTCGAGAAAAATTATATCACCTTGAAAACATAATTTTTATTATATAATACAGCTCAACTTTTGGAAATTGTTCTTTTTTTTCCACTTGGAAAACAACTTCCAAAAATTAAGTAATTACACATTCTAAAAGTGAATATTTCGCACTAAACCAATATTTCCCATTGTGAACAAATCATTGAAAAATTTATAACTCAATTATTCTGTGAAAATAATTAAAAATACACTAATCTAGTAATAAGAGACTGCGATTTCACCTTAAATACAGTGTTATATATATATATATTATTAAAATGGTAATCTTCTTACTTACATTGATTTTTCAAAGCCAATAATTCCAAATCTTTATTTTTTGTATGTTTTAATATATCAGATGATGTATTGTAGTTTATAGCTTTTTGGTTAAGAGGTAAGCCAATATTCACTTTGTAATATAATGCTGGATCTTTATAATTTATTTCTAAAATTTAAAAATATATATTAATGGTTATTATTTTGCAGATGATAGATATTCATAAAACAGTATTTATTTTCTTTATTTTTTAAACAATCTAAATAACATATTGTATGTTTTTTACTCTATTTTTTGTTCAATGCCTAATAAAAGAATTGAAGGAGGATTTTCCATTAGCATAAAAAATTCTTAATATAAACTCATCAATTGAAAATTTTCTTTTTTTTTATTTTCTTTTACTTGTTAATCGCAAGTGGAAATTTGATCTTTTTATTTATTGTTTAAATAAAAGCAGATTGAATTTTAATTAATCTGTTTAAATAAAAAAATATTAAATTTGTTAAAAAATATATACTTAAATTGTTTAAAATAGTATCTAACCTGCAAGTCTTTGCTCTAATGTTTTTGCTACTCCTGGTGGTTTTCCTCTTTGTCTACCAGATCTTCTTATTCTCATTTTAATGTGACGAATTTGTTGTCCACAATTAAAAGTACGAAAATTTAAATAAATATTTTGAAATAATCGGGAAACCATTATTTATAATTATAGGTGACATCAATTATAATTGATAATGCGATAAACAGAGAAAGTATCGTGCAGTATCGTGCGAGAGAGAATGCAAACATTTTGTTGAACGTTTCATTACTAACTTCAAGTGCGAACGTGCATTCTCTATGCTGACCAATAAGTGGAAAATGGTCAAAACCAGACTGCGTCTGATCGGTGATTCCTTCTCTTTCTAATTCTTTTGCGCTCGCGCAGTGACGCGAAGTATAGCAGTATTGAAAAATTTTAAACAATTTATTCGCAATGAGTTTCACCACAAAAACAGTAACTAATGTAATTTCTATATTTTTTTACAATAAGATAAAATGAAATTTGTTAATAAAAACTTGTTTTAAATTAAATTTAATTAAAATTAAAGCAGTAAAAAAGAAAGGAGTAAAGAAAGAGAAAAGTACTCTTTTATAATAGATCTTTTTATATGATCATTTTATAATTGTCAAATTCTTACATTTTCAATTATTGAAGAATAATATTTTCAACATTTTAATAATTAAAATAATAATAATTAAAATAAAGTAAACCATTAAACTGTGATTTAACATTTGTTATTGTAACTTTTAGATTAAAGAGGATGCAGTTATTGTAGTGGTTTTGAACAACACAGAATAACAGAATGTCTACAACTGGAGGTTATTCAAAACAAACAGGCTTTCAATATTGGATGCAGAATTTACTCAGCTGGCAATGCCATTATTAAATAAATAATTTATATCTTATGTGCATATGTATATTCTAAATATTCTTAAACAAAGTAATGATAGTACACTCGGCTTCCACACATTTGCTGTTTTCGGGACCGGAAATATTCACACATTTTCTGTTCCGGCAAAGAAACTGATTGGCAGTTCCAATCCGTAAAACAGCAAATGTGTGGAAGAGAAAATAAGTGAACGGTAAATGTGTGGAAGTCGAGTGTATTTATATAAAATATACATGTATGTATAAAAATTAATGTAGTCCACTTACTTGTTCTATCTTAAAAAGTACTTGGTAAAATTATTTATCAAAATACTCTTGTGGAAATAAATGATGAAAAATGCTGAAAAAAACTGAACAATTTTAAGTTTTCAATGCAGGTTTCCAATATTTTTCAGCAAATCATTTCCACTAGGGTATTAGTGAAAATTCAAAGTTATTAGTAAAAAATAAATTAACATTTTAGTAAATAGAATATATCTAATGATTCTTGCACTCTTTATTTGCTACTCTGGTTTAAAGTTAATATGAATTGATACGAAATAGTAAAAAATTTATAAAGTTTTTGTACAAAGTGTCATGAATTAATATATGATTTCTTATGAAAAATCATACATCCTTTCCATAACATATTTAAGATGTATGATTTTTCCATTAGAAATCATGGTTAAAAATTAGATTTCCAAATTTCATAGTAATTCATGATAATTCACACAAAAACTGTATGACATGTTGTACTATTTCTGGCTCAAGATTTATGTAATTTCTGTCGCATTTTCATAAGATTTAATAAATAATTTTGTTATGAATTTGTATTAATTCGTATTAACTTTATACCAGGGTGATAAATGAGATGGCATTTTTGGTATTTAAATCGCACTGAAGTGACTAAGTACTTTAATACTTTTTTAACACAATAAAAATTATTTTATATTACCAACGATTGGATTATTTTTACATTTTGTTATTGCATTATGAACTACTTGTAAATAAAAATTATTGATCATCTGTTTCTTCCCAGGGTCTTGGTACTCTTTTATTTTCCCACTTATTTAAGTCTCGCTGCAAAGTAAAAGTATTCTTTTGTTTATTTTGATACATTTGTATTTTTATTTGAATTAAAAGTATTTCTTTTACAAATACCTCTTGCATTTTTTTATATTCTTCTTCAATTGCGCCTCTATTAGGTTCATATTCTACACCCAATTTTTCTGCTTCCTCCTTGGAAAAAAATTCAACCTTTTTATCATATTTGTACCTATAAGCAAATAATGCAATTAAATAATTTAATTTCAGGAACCAATAAAGAAATCATGCAAGCTATTGAAAAATCGTAGAAATAAATTAACCTACAAACTTCCATATAATATTACTTTAAAATAATTTGTTGTATAAATATACTAATGCACACAACAGTATTAATACTAATAATAATGTCGAAAAATAATATTGATATAATGGAAACATAACCTACACATTAAAAGAGAAATGAAATAAAAACATTAGTATGGATAAATAATTTATTAACTACCTTACTGCCGTAAATTCACTGAGAAAAAATGAACCTCCGATCATAAAAATGAAAAAAGGCAATGCATATTTTGTAACTCTATTAGTAAAGAAGGGCTTGATGATGTTCATTCTTTAAAAATTATGTATTTGAATCCGATTTATTCCCGCATGGAGGAACCAATAATGCGACCTACAATACCGACCAAATTCCAGCGACATCCGTTGTTATGCGGGGGAAGCGCTTGTTCATCGTCCATCCTTGTTCTTCAATTGTTGGACCATTTTATTTTAATGTATAGAGGGGCGCATTGATAACAAATTTAACAACACACAAATAACATTAAATTATTTTAACGGATCAGCAATGAACGAGCAATGAACGAGCAGCTCTTGTCCCGAATAACGACGGATGGCGCTGAAATTCGGTCGGTATTATAGATCGCTGTGTTGGTTCTCCCATGCGGAAATAAGTCCCGTGGTTGAGGCGGCGCGTGGTGGCCGTGGTGGGGCCAAGTGGGATTTTATCCCGTACGACGGTACGACCCGATGGCACGACTGCCGCGCCCTCCATCGGACGATCGGACACCAGTATACAGGTAAACGTCGTAGCACGTCATAGTTCGTAGTGTTATGTTTGTAGTTGCATGGCGCAGTGCTGGAAAAGGTGCTACTAAGAGTCGGTAACCGAGCGGTGTGTTTGTGTGTATTTTTATTAAAACCCCTGTGCTACGTGCCACTTTCACCGATTACGCGCAACCGCATACAGATTTTCTACCAAAAAAGAAATGCTGCCGTTTGACCAGCGAACAAGAGCTGTTAAATAACACTGGTGTTATCCCGCTACTAAGATGTACCCAGCACGGACATAATATACTTTTATTATAATCTTGAAAATTACGTATAATATACGCAGTTTGCGCGGATGCTGGCAATTACCTGAAAAGACCAAAGGAATAGCGGTAACAACCTTCTTTCCCCCCCCCCCCATCTCTCTCTCTCTCTCTGTCTGTCTGTTTGCTTGCGTGCCGAGGTCGAAGGGAAGGAACGAGTGTCAAGTGACTGTGGAGCATAATGACGGATTTATTGATCGGAATGAGTTCCGGCGGGTTTCCGGTTCCCACCGGGAACGTCATCTTCAGGAGACCAAACAGCGCGTCCAGCGGCACCGGCATCTTCTGCAACGGAGAGATAAGGCATTCCCGGAGCGAGGACCTGTTGGGGCCGGCGGTTGTCCGCTCGCCGAGTCCTATGCCGACCGCCTCCTCCGAAGACGACCTCGTAGCCGCGAGCTTCTTAAACGAGGAAGAGGAGCAAGCAGCAGAACCACCATCACCTCCTTGTCCGGTCAAACGCAGACCTGTCATTCTGTTAAGGGATCGTATCGATCCGCATGATTCCATTCGGGACATGGTTACCGAAAATGACCTTTGCAAGTATGACCATTCATCCTCTTTTTCTTCATCTTAGATACATCTTTTAATAATAATAATAATAATAATAATAATGATATTAATGTTGTAACATTTTTTGCCATCCTCAGACGATACGCAGAAAAATGTATGAGTTAATTTTCCTGTAATAAATTGAATTCGAATAACAAGAAGGTAATTTATGCATTGAGAAAAAAATTGCAGAAAAATTTATTGTTCTTAAGTAATCTTCGGATGTAGTAACCCCCAGTAAACGAGAATTACAAATTACAAATCATTGTTAAAACTTTTTGACAAATGCCACATTCTTAAAGTTTTTAATGATTTATATTTGAAACTTTTTAGAAGATTTAAATGTTCCAAAAGTTTTAAAAATAAATTATTCAAAGTTTTAGGAATATCACGTTCATCAAAAAGTTTTAATAACGATTTGTACATTCAATAATGTTTAATAAAATCTCGTTTACTTGGCCAGTAAATGAGATCTTATTAAAAATTACTCAACTATTGAGATTCTTAATAATTAATTTGGAAACTTTTTAAAGTATATCATATTTCTAAAATGTCCTATAAATTTTAATGAGTTTCGATAAAGATTTGTGCGTTTGAATAATTTTTAATAATTTCTAGTTTACTGTCTCAGTAAAAATTGCAGCTTATTAAAAAGGAAAAAATTTCTGTTTTATTTATAAATATAATGTGTAAAACTTGTTTTGTTGCTTTTAAAAAACAGTAATTTTTACCGAAAGACTTTCTCAGTGTGAACATACTTATGACAATATATGAAATAAATCCTAAAATAAAGTGTTTATTCCTATAAATTTATTGGATTTCTTACAGACTTATTGGAATGCATACTTGATTATAATATATCTTACATAATTTATCATAAGAATGTTCATAAAAAAAATTCTGGGGTTCAGATCCAATTTTTTTTTTTTTTTTTTTGGTAAAATTAACTGTTTCATTTTTCTGTGCGTATAAAATTACAAATGAAGTGCGTTTAGAATTCAAAGTGCTTCTTAAGCACCCCCAATGAGTTGAAAATTTAAAAACAGTTACTAAATAATTATTTGTTAATACTGAATGCAATTGACATGCATATTATTATTAGTCATGTACAATTTTTTGATATTAATACCAAAAAGTACCTTTTATTAGATATTATAACTAGATAATTTTATTTTTAGTTGACACAAATGACAAATGTGTATTAATTTTATGTATCATAATAAAATTTGTTTTTGAAATGCTTCGTAATTGGAAAAAGATTTATAAAGTACGAGTTGATGAGTCGATTTTCCTATTTCCAATTATATTGGAGAATAAAAGAAGTAATTTTAGTCAGACTATGATAATGTTATTTATGTACTAATTAATTAATAACATAAAAAATATATGTTGTTGAAATCAGTGATTAGAAAATTGTTAATATTAGTTAAACTTTACAAAACATTAAATATATATCTACATACAGAAAGAAACATCCGCATTGGCTGATAAATGAGTTTATCTACCAATTTTCAACTGATTTAGCAAGAATTTATTTTAATGGCCGATTGATACACATACTTAATTGAATAAAATAATTGTTTTTTTAGCTGACCAAAGTATTTATTTTAAATAAGAAAATTTATTTGTCAATAACTAAAAAACATATTCAATTTAAATATAACCTAAAAAAGACCTGTAAAGTTTCTTTTTTATAAAAGAATTCTCTTCTATTTATTATTAGGAGGACATTTATTATTATTTTTTATACACAAGTTCTTCTATGAAATATAATAATAATAATAACATAAATTGTCTTATAATAATTTTATATTGAAATACTTTTTTATAATAACATTTTATTCATTTGAAAATATTTTACATTTTAATCCGTATCCATTCAGAAACAAAAAGATATTTATTACTAAAGCACTTTCTAATTTAATTTAGAAGTATTATTCTCGTTATTTATCAGGTAAAACTAAATGGAAGGAAGAGAGGAAAAGAAACAAAAATTGTACACATGTTCTGTTGTGAAATTAGTATTAAAAATAATGTATTTATTTTGAACACGACGTTAATTATTATCTTGATGATAAAATTTGTACTTTTATCGTTATGTCAATAACGGTTATTTTTTTTTATTTGAAAGAATATTTGATACATGATTTTACATCAAAAGATAATGAAATTTTATGAGAACATAAATGTGAAATTCACAACACATTTTGTTTTTAAGGAACTTTCAGGGTTAATAAGGTTTTAAAATTATCAGTCGAAGAAACTATGGAGTTATTCTAAAGAATACATGAACAAATAATGAGAAACACAGGTACGAGTGAAATCGGAAGGAAGCTTTGTGGGCACTTATGATGCATTCAGTTATACATTCTTACAAAATCAAGTTAAATTATATAAATTTATAAAGTTAATTAAATTACTATGAAGTATTATAAATTAATGGACAGTTTATATGAAATATAAAAGTGTACTCTTATTTTTCTAAACGGCAAAAGTTCTGCTTCTTAGATTAAACAATGATCAAAAGTTAATTTACATTTATGAACATTAAGTACGCTATTAAGTTTATTTGATTAACATTTGTTCACAATCAAATTCAGACTAAAATTATGAAATATTTCCTTTGTTAATTTAATGAAAAAAAAAAAAGTATTAAATGTTTTCTTTTTTTCCATTTTTATGATCGCATACACGGAGAGAAAAGAATATTAAAAATTAAGAAACCAGGAATTAGAAATTTTAACAAACTAAATTCTAATTTTTGGCAAACATTTTATTTTATGTTTTTTCCGTTGGATGTCGCTAACCCATTGCCTATGTTGTTCATAAACCAATTATTGAACAGTTTACTAAAATTTAATAAACAGATTGTTAAATTATATGAAACTGCATAGAATTACTATTTTTAATAAACTAAGTTAACAAATTTTAATCAACTAGTTTTCCATATAATGGTGTTCTGTAAGTATAATGCCAAAGTAGCAAACTTTTCATTAAAAATTAATATTTTTTTCTCTCCGAGTAATAACACAAATTGAACAAATGAAGTGAAAAATAATTATGAAGAAATGTGAAAATACAAATATTTAAAAAGATAATAATTGATTGAAAATTGCTGCGATAAAAATGAAACGTGTTAATTTGTAAAAATGTGTAATTGGCAGTAATGAAGCAATATTATTTGCCATTAACAAATACTCTTTTTCCATTGTAACTTCTGCTATTACAATTGCTTGGTCTTCACGTTAATTTTCATCAAGAAAAACGATATACTTTATGTCATCATTTGTATTACTGTGGCAAAAGCTTTTTTGTGTTGTGAAAAGTTAGGTAGCTTTATTGCCTATTTAAGAACCCAATTTTGAATATTTTCACGTAGGTTCGTAAATTGTAGAAAGAGTTCGAGTGCGAGAGATAGATAGATATAATAGCTTTAGAGAATATACTGGTAATAAGTGATTAATTTAGATCAATATTTTGCAAAATGTAAGCTTATTCGAGAATTAGAATAAAACCACTAACGTTAATACGTATCGCAATAATAATTAATCACATTATTAAATTTTAAATTCATAATTAACTTTTAATTATTCCCTGGATATTTAAATCACCCATAATTAATGTTCGCCCATCATTTTCTAATGTTATAAATTCAAAGTTAATCTTATGAGAAACCTGAATTGCAACGCAGAAGAAAGAAGTTTAATTTTTGGTTGTAAAAGTATGATTTTTCAAGAGTTACGCACTTTTTGAACTTTGTTGTATATTTAATTCCTTTTGATGCAAAACACAAAGATTAATTATTGACGGACTTAAGTAAGCACGTCGTTTATATTTGTTTAAACTCATTTCCAAAGACTCGAGAAAAGACACTGTAAATGTGATTTATAACTTGCTACATAAACACTTGAAATTAGTGAGCAATTCATGAATTTGTACCCAACTTTATCCTATTATCGAAGTCTCGTAGTTCCATTGTGGAAATCGTGCAAATAGTGAAAAATATACCAATAAACATGTATGGTCCATATATGTTTTAACAATTTCCTACAAGGAAATAAGAAATTCATATATGGACATATATATATATATATATGTTCTTAATCAATATATAATAAAAAAAAACTCTAGCCATATATGCATTCCCAGGTAGAAATGAAATCGGGCATGCCCTATCACCTATAGGGCCCCAATGGGGCTGAAACGTGGAATACCTGAACAACGGTTTCCTGATTCGAGCCCTATAAGGGACTAACCAGGTACACTGCATTTGAGCACGTAATATGGCGTCCAAAGCTGGCCCAAGG
>JABFPN010005370.1:0-13310 GCA_022817305.1 Leptoteleia sp. ZL-2020 | reverse complement strand
CCTCATATATGTCAATATATATGTGGCATAATTTGCTCATATATATATCAATATATATGTGGCATAATTTGCTCATATATATCAACATATATGTGGCATAATTTTCTCATATATGTCAACATATATGTGGGATAATTTCCTCATATGTCAACATATATGTGGGATAATTTCCTCATATATGTCAACATACATGTGGGATAATTTCCTCATATATGTCAACATACATGTGCCATAATATTCTCATATATGTCAACATATATGTGCCATAATATTCTCATATATGTCAACGTATATGTTAGATAATTTTCTCATATATATGAACATATATGTGGCATAATATTCTCATATATGTATCATAATTTCCACATATATGTCAACATATATGTGGGATATTTTCACATATATGTCAACATACATGTGGCATAATTTTCTCATATATGTCAACATACATGTGGCGTAATTTTCTCATACATGACCACATATATGTAGCATAATGTTCTCATATATGTCAACATACTTGTGGCATAATTTTCTCATATGTAACGTACTTGTGGCATAATTTTCTCATATGTCAACGTATATGTGGTATATATGTGACATGTATGTTATTCCATGTATAAATGATCATATATGGGACATATATGTGATATATATGGGACATATATGCGATATATATGGGGATGTGACACATTTGGGGAATATATACTACATATACATTACAAACATATATGTTAAGTTACAATGTTTGGAAAATAATTATTTTATTTATCATTGTTTATTGGATCTTCAATAAACTTGTGTTTGATTAAACATTAGAATTAGATTTTAAATTAATTTCGGTTTTTTTTTTGATTAATTAATTACTTAATCGATCAATGATTTGATACAAATTAACTTTTCCAAATTTAACGAAGAACACTCGATGAAAAAGTAGATTAATAATTCATTACTATTTTTTATATTTATTCATTGAATTTGACATTAGAAAATTGAATCATTTTTGAATTCATATTTTTAGAATAAGAAAAAAGACCTTGATTCGTTGAGTCGCTATCGCGACCCCTTTTACTAATTATTATTCGAAATATTATAATTCTATTTAGCGATCAGAGTGGAAGTAATAAATAATTTAATACAATTTAATGTTGTGACGTGAAGTTTTGATTAAATTTCATATTTGAATTTAATATAATGTGCATAATTTAAATTTAATTTGTATTCATTGTTATTCAACGTGTCGAATCTTTTGAAGAATATTTCAACGATCGTTCCTTTGATGCGCGGCGATTTTCATTTTAATATATTTGTCGTATTTTTTCCCCTCTTTTTTTCACCGCATAATTTGTCTTTGTCCGTCAGGAGTGTCAGGTGAAATGTTTTATGCGACGTACCGGTACATCATTTAATACCCCGGCAATATTATCAGCATAAATTATATTGCAATCGAAGTTGTCATCTAAAACAGAATTAACCGTATTTATAAAGCTGTCGTCGATTTTACTTGATTATCAATGCGTTAATCAATTATTCGCTTGATTAATTTTTAACGTATTATACTTGAAATGTAATTTGTATTTTTTTTTTTTTTTGTGAAATATTTTAGAAACAATTTGAATTAAAATAAAATTAAAAAAAATTAAAAAAAAATAAAAAATAAAAAGAGACTAGTTATTTTATTATAATTACTTTTTTATTATAATTACTTTTTTAGTTTTTTTATTTTAATTACTTTTTTATTTTTTTTATTTTAATTACTTTTTTTAGTTTTTTTTTTTTATTTTAATTACTTTTATAATTTCAGTTATTCTTATTATATTAGTTATTTTTATTATTTTAATTAGTTTTAGCATTTCAGTTACTTTTATCTTTTTATTACTTTTATTTTTTTAAATATTTTTATATTTTATTTTTTTTTATTTTAATTACTTTTATTATTTTACTTACTCATAATATAGTAGTTATTTTTATTATTTTCGTAATATCTATTATTTTTATTTTTTAATTATTTTTATTATAATTAATTTTATTTTAGTTACTTTTATTACTTTAGTTGCTTTAATTATTTTATTTGCATGTCATTTAACGAATTGGTTTACATTACAATTTTTTTTGTTAAGTTTTTCATTATCGAATTTTTAATTTAATTAAATTGCATTTAATTTTATTACATCCATAAATAAGACGAAGGCTAATTATTAAATCAATCCCCCTTTTAAAATACCGGTAAAAATAGTTTCTTTTAAATGTAAAATAAAAAGGGAAAAGTGCTTCCTATTAATTTTTCTTCGTTACAAATTTCTCTACATAATTAAATCGCAGAGATTTGTAAGTAGGACACTTCATCATAAAACGAAACATCGGATTACTTTTATTCAAATTGAGTATCGAGCGAATTAAACTGGCAAAAATAATCGGGCTGGATCGGTAGAAAAAGTTATTACGTCCACATTATTTTCTATTTAAAACCGCAGACAATTGAGCATTGAAATTTTTATGTTGGCATTACGTATTGAAATTTACTGTGAGATTAATTTTCGGATATATTTCATTTTGACGTGCTTTATTATTTTTTTTATTATCATTTTAGTTTAATTTTGTACAATCCATTTTGCAATTGATATATTGAGACGGGAATGTTGTAATATAAATAATTTAAATATTTATAACAAATTAAGGGATAGTTATATTGTCTTAATTGTCTTTCGTTATCTTGAATCTGTTTTTTATATGACAATAACTTGATTTTGAATTCATTTCGACTTTGAAATTCATTTGACTCTGATTTATCTTTGATTTGACTATGTTTCAACATCGTTTGACCGTGATTTGATTTTGATTTACCATTAATTTGACTATGATTTGACTTTGACTTGATTTTGTTTTGGCTATGATTTGACTTTGATTTAACATTGTTTTGATTGAGATATGACTTTCATCTAAATTTGATTTAACATTGATTTGACTATGTTTCAAGATCGATTTGATTTTGATTTACCATTAATTTGACTATGATTTGACTTTGACTTGATTTTGTTTTGGCTATGATTTGACTTTGATTTAACATTGTTTTGATTGAGATATAACTTTCATCTAATTTTGATTTAACATTGAATTGACTGTGTTTCAACATCGATTTGACCGTGATTTGATTTTGATTTACCATTAATTTGACTATGATTTGACTTGATTTTGTTTTGGCTATGATTTAACATTGTTTTGATTGAGATATGACTTTCATCTAATTTTGAGTTGACATTGATTTGACTGTGCTTTGAATTTGATTCGACTTTGACTTAACATTGTTTTGACAGTAATTTGACTTTTGTCTGATTGTGATTTGATTTTGATTTAACATTGATTTGACTGTGATTTGACTTTTGACTCTAATTTGGAAACATTCTTCAATTTCAGACAGTTATAGCAATGTGGAATCAATCTTGAAATATCAACTGACTATCAATATTACTTCAACATTGAATCAACCTTTCTTCAACAGTATTTAAACATTTTGCCAAAATTTATTAAGTTATTTTTAATGGTTCAAATTTCAATATTTTAGTAATATTTCAATAATATTTCTGACAACTTTATTTCAACCTTGAATCAACAAATTCCCCTATATTTAATTCAATTTTGTATCAACTAATGTCTCTCTCTTACTTGGAGAGAACTGACCTAACAAAAATGACTAACGCCCTAGACCTTCGTAATTTCTAATAGACCTCTTCTCTGCGTGTAGGGTTTCGTTAGGTGGACTTTCGGTTTCTTTTACCGTCATCTCGATTTACAATGCCAAGTGTGACCGGTCGGTGAGTCGCGCGTTGAATTACACATCCGGGATGCGGGCGTGCGCAAAGCCGAGGCGCAAGAAAGTGGCTTTGGCGGAAGTGCGTTGAGCGTCGGATATTCGCGAGGACGGCGCGCGCACGCATATCCGCCTTGGAGCGGTGGAGGGGGGAGGGGCGGCAGGAAAAGCGGCCGATTAAGCGTTAGGCGGGCGCCGTTCGGCACTTTCGCCGTGAGCGATGACTTTCGAGATGACGCCGGCGCGCACCCGGAAAAAGTAAGATCGCAAATTAACACCGCGCGCTGAGCTATTCCGGTACATCAGTTCGATATTTTATTTGCGAAAGTGGGAAATTTGTTTTAAGAAAATGCAGGTGCAATATGTAATTAATAATAGTAATGATGATGATAATAATAACAACAAAAAGAATGATAATAATAATAATAATGACAATAAAAACAATGATCTTAATAACAATAACAAAAATAATAGTAATAATAATAATAATAATAATAATAATAATAATAATAACAATAACAAATAATAACAACAATAATAGTATCCAGTGGCCAAATTCAAACAACAACAACAATAATAGTAATAATAACAATAACAATAACAAAAATAAAAACAATAATAGAAACAATATGCAAAATAATAATAATAATAGTAACAATAATAATAATATGACAATAATGACAATAATAAATATATATATATATATATTTATATAAAGCTAAAATATGTCTTGAATTGATAGATGGAATATACGACTAATACTGAGACTTTAGAGAGAACATTGTAGTATCCTATGAATCATATAAAATTAAACGTTCCAGGTGAACGGCTTCAAGAAAATCGCGAGATCTTTGTTTTTCTTTTGCAAATTAACGGTGGAAATAAAACGTAAACAAACGTAATGTAAAAGTGAATAAATAATAAATGAAAATAAGCTGAATGTAAATACAAAAAAAGAAAAAATAACACAATTTTTATTGTAAAACAAATCAAAGCACGGAAAATATGATATTATAAGTAATGAATAAACAAAGAAGGAAAGTAAATAAAAAAAAGTTCCTTCGTTTACCTTGGCTCGTCGCGTCACTATCGCAACCTTTCACTGTGCACTTATAATTTTATATTAACTTATTGCCGTCTCGGAGAGCAATATTTTTATTTCAATTATTTAGAATTTTATTAGCTGACTTAATTTGAATTATCAGTCCTACACTGAAAATAAAGTAATAGTAAAATAAAAGATATTACATATTCATTTAGGGACATCTCCGAGAAATGAAGTATTCTCCTATTAATAATAGTAAAAATGATAATCATAAAATCAGTTTTTATTATTTTTCTATTGAAAGCTACTACATAGCTTTTAAATTTTACTATTATTTGAGAAATATTTATTTTTCCAATATATCCTTAAATTGATATAACAAATAGTAATTTATGATATTTTTTTTCCTCAATGTAATTGTTATTATTTTTTTCACAATAGATTCTATATATCTGATTTATAAAAAAAATGTACGTAGGATGAAGAAACTGTAATTCTCGAATCTTTTTTAATATAAAAATGAAAAGAAATTGTGCATTTTCAATTTGGACGAATTACAAATGTATTAACATCTCGCCGCAATAAGAAAGAGATTTCTAAGAAAGAAATTTTTGTTTAAAAAAAAAGAACAAAAGGTAATAAGAAGAAAGTTTGATAACGCAATCTTCCGTTTCTGCCCAATTTTCTTACGTCAAAGATTCAAAAAATAACCAAAAGAAAAAGTTATTGTTGTTGTTATTCATATAATTATTTTTATTATTGTTATTCTTGTTATTGTTATTGCTTTTATCATTGTTATTGTCATTTTATTGTTGTTTTTGTTATTGTTATTGTCATTTTATTGTTGTTATTGTTTTTGTCATTATTATTATTATTATTATTGTTGTTGTTATCGTCATTATTGTTATTGTTATTGTCGTTATTGTTGTTATTGTCATTATTATTGTTATCTTCATTATTATTATTATTATTTTTATTATCATCATTATTATTATCGTTATTATCACTATTTTTCTTATTGTTGTTACTTGTATCGTTATCATTATTATTATTTACGAGTTCTTTTGTTAAAAACCTCCTTAAAAAGGGCTTCCCTTCCTAAAGCCCTCTTACAAACAAATAAATTACTGGAACGAGCGCGTCCTCTGTTGGCCTACATTCGAAAGCGGTTGCACAATAGAGCTGCCTTCGCAAATCACCATAATCTTTTGGAAATCTGATCCGCCCGCGGATTAAATTCCCATTAAATCGCATTAATGCCCGCCTCTGACAGCCAGGCCGGAAATCGAAACGTCAAATTTCCCGTAAAATTGTAAGGAAATGAGTCGCGCCTCCTTTCTTCTCTTCCTCCCCCCACCCTCACTCCCTCTCTCTCGCTCTAACTCACCCGATTGTTGTAACCGCGGCCGACTCGTTCATCGTTGACCCATATCTGCCACTCTCCCGTTCGTCCGTTCCAGCTCGTACAGGAATGGTACCATTTGTTCAGTCTCAGTGGATAATTCAGCCGGTACAAATTGTGACCGTCGACGTTTAACATGAAGTACGAACTGCGCTGGGTATTCGCAACCCAGTACAAAATTCCGCGCGGCTGATCGCCAACTGTAACGTGAAATTATTTTTTTTTATTTTTTTTTTCATAAATACATGATGTTAGCATTAAGTGACGCGGTAGCGTTGCGAGGAGCCAAGGTTAAGACAAGTATTATATTATACGCAGCTGTTGTCACTATTACTTCAATTATATATACCAGCTCGCAATAGAATGAATTGATCTGGTTCATGTTTAATATATAAGGAGTGTTTATTGATATGTAAATTGTTGGTAAATGAAAAATTAAAATTCAGATTTATTTGAAATAATTGAATTAATATTGAATATTAATAAAAAAAGTAGGGGTAATGAAAAGTAATGGTAATAAAAAGTTAAGAAACTTGAATCTGAAGTTGATTAAAGTTTAAGGAAAATAAGTTTAATGTTCGTGTGGGTAGAAAATTCAGGATTGGTTGGTATTGTTTTGAAAGACGATCTGATTGGTCAGCGAATTTAACCAATGATATCAACTCAAATTCGGTGTAAATGGTTCAAAAAGGTGTTTCATTGTATGAAATTTAAAATTTAATTTTGCAAAAAAAGAAAAAAGAAAATTACAGAGGTTACGAAGTGGATTTTTAGTTTTGCAATGAGTAGAATTTATTATTAGTCGCTAGTATATTTTATAACAACTCGAGGATTCATGTGTATCCATAGTATTCCTTATAATATAATATTTTAAAAAAAATATTAGAAAATAATATAATTATGATTGAATAGAACTCGTTGACTCACAGTTCCCAGTCGCACACTTTACCACTACTCTACGTCACCGCAATGACTGGAAACAATTCGACCACGCCCTCTCTCTCTCTTTCATTCACACTAGAGTGTAACAAAGACCAATATATTTCTATACAATGGCGTAAAGTAGTGGTAACTGCGAGGTAACGGGTTCTATTCCTCGGTAAAATTATTTTTTCCATTAACTTTTTAAAAATATAATTCATAAATTTAATATCATATTAGAAAGAAAATATTAAATGTACACGTATCCCGGAGTTATTATAAAGTATCGCAGCAACTATTAATAAATTTCTCCCAGTGCGCCATTAATTACTTTGATCTTAAAGAAAAAGAATGATAAAAGTTAATTGCCGTGAAATTGCCATTAACTCTTACATATAATTATGATAAATAGTTGTAATCCTGGTAGACGCGTTTAAATTAAACTCGCCACAATTACCGTAATGGGCCACTGAATAAATCGCAGTAAACATCGGACTTTATGTTTCGAAACCGAACAATTGTACGGGATAATTGCAAAAAGGAAGAGCAAAATTGTTTAAACTTAAAAGCGCCGTTGTAAACCCGCGAATATCATTTACCTTTATAATATTCCAAGTGAAAACGCCCGTAAATTCATCGCCCGTTAATATTTTGCGATGAACTTACACAAAACGCCGCGCATTTCGGCTCGTAAAATGGCGATCGTTAATGAAAAACTAATGACAAATGAAAATTACAATTGCGCGGCCGGAAGCCGGGGCAATTTTAACGCGGGGATGCACGATCGGAATCGTAATTGGTTGATATTAATAAGCGTTGTAAAGAAATCGTAAAATTCCCGATTATACGAGTGGAATCAATTTTGGCGCGTAAAAGGCGAGCTCGCGCTGTTTGCGAGCGTTTTTCATCCCCCGGCAGGTTATGGGCCTCGTAAAACACGCGCATAATTATACTTGATTGCGCGCGTATCACTTCATTATCGCCGTAAAACGTGTAATTGACGCGGGATTCTCGAACGCGAGGAAGTGTACGAGCAAGTTTTTCACGTGCAATCAAATCCAACATTATTATGATACGTAAATTTCTGATTTTTACATGATTATAATGTGAATTTTCATTCATTTCGACTTTGACTTTGATTTCCCTATGACTTGACTTTGATTTGACCATGATTTGACTTTAAAATCACGTGACTTGGATTGCCTATGACTTGACTTAGACTTGACTTTGTTTTGACGATGACTTGACTTTGATTTAACTATGACTTGACTATGATTTGACTATGACTTTGATTTAACTATGACTTGACTTTGATTTACCTATGACTTGACCTTAAAATCACGTAACTTGGTTTAGCTATGACTTGACAGTGTTTTGACTATGACTTGACTTTGATTTGACTATGACTTGACTTAAAAATCACGTGATATTGATTTGCCTATGACTTGACCTAGACTTAACTTTGTTTTGACTATGACTTGACTTTGATTTAACTATGATTTGACTTTGATTTGACTAACTTGCCTTTAAAATCACCTGACTTTGATTTACCTATGACTTGACCTTAAAATCACGTAACTTTGATTTGGCTATGACTTGACTTTGATTCAACTGTGACTTGACTTTGATTCAAGTATGACTTGACTTTGATTTGACTGTGGTTTGATTTTGATTTCACTTTGATTTCCAATTGAAGATTACGTTAAAATCATATTAATAATCGAACCTTATATCATCATACAATTGAATCATTCCGTTTAAAAGTAAAATTTCCTTAATTTCCTTAAATCTCTATAAACTTCCATTTTCAGTTCATCTTCGCGTCATTGTCACTCTGACAGTCATAGAAAAGGAAAAACATACAAAAATATAATATTATTTTCATTTAATAAGTAAAGCGCCGCAATTTTATTGTACATAAATTATGACAAATCGAACAATTAATTATCTTATCGGTTTATACATTGCGAAAGGATATATTCCGCAACATAATCGTATATAATAAATCGTATTAAGTTTACGCTGTATTAAAGTTTCTTTCTTTTTTTTCTTTTAATCATAAGAGAATGGTTTTACTAATCTCAGTTACGGAAAAGCGCGCCGATAGGAAAAATGAAAACAGACGAATCTTAGCCAATCGGCTTCTTTGTTGCGATACTTCATCGAAATCGTAACAGCCTCATTTCCACCGCGGCCTTCGACTTTCTACTTCACGGCAAGTTTTACCAAACCGTATGTTAAAGGTGGCGCAAAAAAGGCGCAACATTTTCATTCACGGTCTTAATCAAGATAAAACGTTAAGGCAATTTTCATCCTGCGAAAAAAGTGTTAGAATCGTTACTTTCGTAGAATTGGAATGACACGTACGTTTGGTACAAGAAAATATTATTTGTTTACTTTTAAGAACACATTTATTTGTGGCGAATAAATGGAAACGGAGAAATATTAATTGAAAAATAAAGATATACATAATAATATTTTGTATTTTTGTTTTTATTTTTGTTTTTATTTTAGTTCTTGTTTTTGTTTTAGTTTTTATTTTTGTTTTTATTTTTGTTTTTGTTTTTATTTATGTTTACATTTTTGTTCAAATTAATATTGGAAACTAACTCTATTCATTACAAGTTGAAGATTTACATTATTCTAAATTGTAATAATGGAAATGAATTTAATTTTTCATAGTTTGCGAGAAAATGCGCGCCATCTGTAGGAAGTAACGATTCGCGTAATGATTGACAGTTTAAATTACTTTGAAAGTGGCAATTGTGAATTATTATATTAATTTTCATCGCGGGTTAAATTATTATGATTTAAAACTGGATAATTTTACGAGGGAAAAAATTTAACCGAACCGGAAATTGAATAGTAATTATTAGAATTTTGTTGCGAAAAAAACGAACTTCGATGTTATCCGAGTGCCTAATCGTAGGTTGTACAATTTTTCGTGTTTCGAAAAATGCCTTAGGGGGTTGGGAAAGACGAAATTGTGCGACGATAATTTTATGGTAACGTTATTGCAATGACGTCGCTTTGTTACGCTTGCATTTTTGCATATATTTTGTCGGAATGTATTGAGGTTAAGCGCATGCCTGGACACTTAGCCAATAGCAGGGAAAAAGGTTGATTGAAAACTGACGTTGTCTTTTTGTCGTCGAAATTCAAATGCGTGTCACTTGGCGGCGCGAAAAAAAACGTAACAAGTGCAAAAAAGATCCATTTATTTGCATTTGGTATATTAATAAATGAATTAATTGCCCGCCATTTCAGAATTACATTGATATCACTGTTGTTGTTATTGTTATTATTATTATTATTATTATTGTTTTTGTTGTTATTGTTATTGTTATTGTTATTTATCAATATTAAATAATTCTTTGTCTTATTTTTTACTAGAAATGAAGCAAAGAAACACAGAATTTATGTGTCAGAAGAAAAGGGTTGTGGAAGGGAAGGTAATCCATAAATTTACCTTTTAAGTAAATTAACCCCCATAAAAATGAAACTCAATTGTTCCCCTTCTGCAAATTCAGCTTATTATCATAAAAGTACTTTTCACGATTTGCAGCTCAAGAATGCGAACGTTTTCAAAACGAAAAATGTAAACATTCAATGTTTGTAAACATTTGTACGAAGGGCAAACGAGTAAATAAAAACAACAATGTTTGTTTATATTTTGTAAAGTAAAAAAAAATATTCTTAGAATAATAATAATTTATTTCGAGTCGTTATTTTTAAATATTTTTTAATATAATATATCTTACTAATAATAATAATAATAATAATAATAATAATAATAATAATAATAAAATAATTGAACAATAAATCGTGAAGAATAAACAAAGTAACTGTCCTGAGGAATTATTTACAAGGAAAGCGATTTATGTTATGAAAAGTAACATTGTACTGCTTTGTATTCCGCTTCGCTTTTTACTTGGCACTAAGTGAATTGTTTATGTCACTTTTATTTCCAATTCACTTGCAATAAATCACGCGATTTTTCCATATAAATGTAAGGAAGTTGCTCACCTGCATAAGAGAACAGTGGGTGATCGTTGGAATGATTGGTGAACTTTGACCACAAGCATAATGTAAATTCCTTCAAGTCGGGCAAGCGCTTCTTGTAATGTATGTACTGAAAATAAAAAAAGAAAAGGGTTAACTTAAATTAAAATTAATATTTATACAATTTATTTACTATCAAAAAACACCATTACAATGAAATCATCGTGAAATTCGAGCTAACTGATTTTAAATTTCGCGCCAAAACAGAGACGCCAGTATTTCACTCTAACGGGGAAAATAATAATTAAAACAAATTTAAAAAACCTTTCCCAGATTTCTCTGAAAATATTTTCAAGCACAGATAGTGTACTAAAAATAACAAATATTATTTAATTTAATTATTAAACGAATCCGACAATTAATGACCGTTATACTTTTATTTTCATCTCGTGCTAATCTAACGTAAAAAAGTCTTTTGGCGTTTCGCCTTGAACGACGTCAGCGAGAGGTCACAAATTTCCGCCGATTAACATAATGCGACTTCCCGCGAAAAAAAAAAGAAAACAAAAAATTAACCGAATACGTAATAGCTGAAAGTCAACGCACGCGCATCTGATACTCTCGGGGCTAAGAAATGTCATGGTTGAAGTGCAATGTTACCAAACGCCGCGGACATTTAAACCGCGCGCTTTCCTAAGCGCGGGAACCGGTCTGCGCGTGCGCGCCACCGCGCGCAACGAAAACGAAAGGGCGGGAAAAATTGCGGCCGCCACGACGCACGAAAGCATTACACCGGCGGATTAATTAGTCGCGCTGATATGAATAATTCATCCGCAATGTTATCACTGTTACCGCTTTTACGGTACCATTGGAACTGGTTATTACAAATACTCCATTCTGATGTAACTTAATCTCGTTTTACGACAGATAAAAGCTCCGCTATTTTATATATAGATCCGACCTAGAATTTGAGAGCGCTGTCAATCCGTTTGTCTCGCGGTTCTATTTTAATTACAATTAAAATACAAACTTATTGAACGCCTTTTTAGAGAACTTTTGAATTTTCCCGCCAAATTCAATTGTTTCAATTTCGCGCCTTACTCCATATTCGTGATTGTATATTTATAAATTTCTTTATGAATATTTTTATAACATATTTTTGTATATATAATTGTATTTGTGAAGTAAAGGGGGAATCGCTGACCCTTTTTGTTTTTGGCGGGAAAATTGGTCTGGTTTAAATATGACGAGCATCGTTTACCTCGAAATACAACTGTTGACTCATGCTGACTTTATAAAGAGCGCACTGATCGCGCTCTTCCGCCAGTAAAAGGTGCGACTGCGACAGACTCGAGTCCTCCTCCTCGTTGTATCCGGAGTTTCCGTACGGTATAGATTCATGATGCAAAATAGTCGAGCTGATATGAGCTGGTACGATCGGCCTCCACGACTGTTGTATTGCGACAGTCACCGATATGCAAAAATACAAGAGTAGTATTTTTTCCCGCATTTTTCCTGTCGAACTGAACGAATTAACCTTTGAGACAAAATTTCTTCACGTTCAATTTTATATTTTGAGGTTAGATTTCAAAATGATTATCCTTGATCTTTTTGCCGTTACGAAAATCCCTCGAAACTTATTAATTCTGATTGAAAGCGATAGAATGAGGAAACAAGTTTTATATACAAATTTCGAAATTTTATATAGGTACCATATATGTTTGTATTGTTTCATATATGTAATTATATATGTGACATATGTTGCATATATGGTCGCATATATTGCGATATATTGCCTTTCCATATATGTCGTGTATGCTACATATATGATTATATATGTTTGTCTTTCCATATGTGTAATTATATATATCATATATGTTACATATATGGTCGCATATGTGTTTGCCATTCTATATACCCTAGTAAAAATCAAACATATATGTTCATATATGGATTAAGAAAAAACATATATGGTCATATATGGATTTAGAAAAACATATATGTTCATATATGGATTACGAAAAAAACATATATGTTCATATATGGATTAAGAAAAAACATATATGTTCATATATGGATTACGAAAAAAAATTTTTTCGTTATCCTATATGATCCATATATGAACATATATGTTT
>JABFPN010005369.1:0-13311 GCA_022817305.1 Leptoteleia sp. ZL-2020 | reverse complement strand
CGAAAATTGTTTGGTGTTTTTAGGTTGGGGGCGGGGGAGGGGGGGTGAGCGTTATTGGAGCGTTTAGACGGCTCGTGAAATATTGATATCGGGCTTTCGTTTTGCGAGCACGACGGCCGTCTCGTTGCAGTTTAAAACGCGAGCTCCCGATGGCAAAAGTGGCCGGGCAAATAATTGCGCAAATGTCCCGGAATAATCGTCGATCAGTGTTTGGCTTTCGGTAATCCTTAGCAATTTTCCATTAGGATAGTACGGTCGGACAATTACAGGCACGCTCGGGAAAAGTTTTGTGGTACATATTGCTGAACTTTTCGATATTCCACTGAAAACGAATGAGTATTTCGTCGAATGAGCGGCAAACACTTTGGTTTTCCACGGCAAAACAGTGCCACTTTTTGCAATATAAATCGTGAACAATCCGTGCGGTAGGAAGATTTTAAATTTTTGTTCGAAAAGTTTTTTTGAACGTGGAGAATATATCATTGTTGAAATTAGATTTAGTTCCTTTCCAATTCTTTTGATAATGTTACATTTTTTGCCGTTACGTAAAAGTAATGTGTACAATGAATTGTAATATGGGATATTTATGCAATGTAAATCATATATGTAACATATAACATGTATGCGACATTATGCCGCATACATTTTTAGTGGTGGTATAAAGTGGTGGTAAAAAGTATGACTTGTAACTATGAGGTAACGAGTTCTACTCCTAAATAGCAACATTTTTTTCTAATATTTAATAATAAAATACCACATTAACATAAGGAATATGATAAATTATAAATACACACGAATCCCAGAGCTATTTTGAAATGTATAAGTAACTGCAGAAAAATTTTTCTCATTATATAAATTGGGAGGTAAAAATGTGCCTTGACATAATAATAACTAAACAGTTACTTTGCAAATCACCGAATTAGGCGGTTCTGGAGAAGAGTATCGTTGCGTTCTATCAACGAGCGTGAAGCTTAATTCCCGTGGAAATTTCTTCGTCGATTTGGTCCCGGCCATACAATTCCGTGGGGTCGTGCCCCGTCCCTTTCTTTCGTATTTATCCGTTCTTCCAGATTTTCTCCTCGGTTAGTTCTTTCTTTCTTTCGGCCTTCCTTTCTCGCCTGCACCGTTCGATTTGATCGCTATCGCGGTTTTTTTCCTTCATTTCTCTTTTTCTTTGCTTATTTTTTTTTGTTCGGCGCATAAAGAACTTTCTGATTTCTCCGAGCCAATTTTTGAATGAGAGGGAGACGCTTTTTTTTTGCCGCGGGATCATGGTTCGAAAGCACCGATGGTATTCGGTTTTGGCGAATTTAATTGTTCGGAGATTTTCTTTTTTCGAGCCCGCTCGGTCGTGTTGTTCGGTCGAGGGAGGTTTTGGGAATTGTTAAAGTTATTACAAAAAGGACAGATATATTTTTTAATGCAGTGGGTATTAACTGCAATTCTTCAACGTACAATGAAATATGGGTTGTGATGAAATGTGTAACATTTAGTGCTAATCTAACGAATATTTTATATCAATAATAAATATTATCTTTAGTATTTCTCATATAGAATTCTGACTCCAAATTAGAGCAGTCTCTTCAGTTTTAACTTTTTTTTTCTTTCAACAAATATTGTACTTCAATAACTTTATTACATCTTCCATACATTATAAAGTGTAATGATTTAAATAACTTATAATGTAATTGAATGATATAATATGTACGTTTGAAACTCACAGTAATGTTAATTATTTTATGTATTATATTAGAATTCTTTCATTTTGCTTGCTCAAAAGTTATATGCAGTCATCTTTCCTTATCTAAACTCTCAACCGTTACGTCCTCGTTCAAACAGTCGTATTAAAATCGACATTATGACGTCATTGATCATTCGGTTATTACCGTAATGTGATTGGTTGTAGTTATAATCTGAAATTTGCTGGTACTTTATTTTAATCAGATGCAATTTTGGCGAGGAAAAGTTTGTATTAAATTTTAGCAACAGTATATACAATTTCTATTAAATATTAAATTTATGTCGTATAACAGTTGCCTTGCTATAGTTTAAATATATATAAATATTAATTTGTGGTGGTTACGTTATGCTAAGAAAACTAAGTTGGACAATTTTTGAAGTAGATTATAATGTTAATAAAAATTTCACTTAAAATTAATAATATGAAAATTAAACTTGATTTTTTTCCGAATAATAACAATTGGTTGGATCTTCTTACTTGAAAGAGCCAATTTAAAATTATAAATTCAAGTGAGTCCCCTACAAGTATAATATACGCATAAAATGATTAACGGAAAAGTACAAACAACTGGAAACGCAATTATCGTATGAGAGACGCGTGCCGCGATGCTCCACTTGCGAATCGGAGGTCCTGAAACAAGATCTTTAACTGGAAATTGAGCCAGCCGGGGAGATTACTATAAGCTGATTACATATTTCCGTGGAAATCTTGCTACTCTCAATTGTTTTTACATACAATTTTATGCGAATTATTTTACGCTACAAAGCACGAAGCAGATTGTTTCATCCAACACTTAAATTTCTTAAATTTAAAAGAAGCAGGAATAAACACTGAATAAATACTTAAGACCAGTTCGTTGCGAGTAATCAGTGAAATTTTTATTAATTTGTTGTGATTTATGTGAAAGATTCACGTGAAAAAATAAAATTAAATTAAAACACTTAATAAAACAATTAAAAGTGCTTTAAAAACCGAAAAATTTGGGAAATATGTAAATAATAAATGAAGTAATTTAATCAAATATAATTCGATTGAAAATAAATAATTAAAAAACTTTAAGGATTTAGTTAACATTTTTATCTCGTAATTTAAACATTTTAATTGGATATCATTTTTGTTTATTAATTAAGACTGATTTTATTATAATACAAATGTAATAATTTAATTTAATTTTACAGTTAAAACTTAAAAATTTAATATAATAAATTTAAAAGTTTAACGTTGCACGGATAATTTGAAATTGTTTAAATTTTATAATAAATAAATTTCATTATGATAATTAATAATTTCAAGTCTAATTAATAATTCCACGTTAATAAATTATTATCAGATTTATTTTTCATTATCGATTTCGTTAATTATTAATGATTGTATTGAGAAATTATTCCAATTATTGTGTTGATTATGTATCATTCATAATTAATATGTTATAATTTAATTTTATTTAATTTGTATAAATAAATATATCCATATTGAAATTGTTATTGTAATTGTTATTACTATAACATTGACAAATTACTATACTTTATTCAAAAGCAAGACATTCATTTATAATTTCAATCTATTGCTTTATACTGCCTTCATTAATAATACTTAGAAAGATCTATTATAAACGATTGTGAGGATTTGATATACAAACTTATTTCTTTAGGAACTTACATTAATTTATTATTTATTTTACGTATTATGTTGATACGTTACGTTTAATGTAGGTAAATTTATTTTGATGCAATTTATTCAATTTATTTTTAATCTAAAATAAAATATAATAAACCTTATTTTTTTTAAAAGATTAATGTTAATTAAATAATTGATAAACTCGTGAATTCTATTTTTTTAGTGAAATTTTTCTCTTTGAAACTCACTTGAAATGTTTGTGTATTAATCATTAATAAATAAGAATAAGATAATAATGATTTGTAAAGTTACTTTTTTCTTATTACGTAGAATATTACATATTCTTATGTTTTATTTTTATTCTTAAAAATATAAAATATCTTTTTAATATTATTAATATCCTTTAAACATATCTTAAATATAACAGATCAGTCATCTTCATGAAAACATTTCAAAATTATTTGTTGTAATATTGGATTTGGGCTAGTTGGATATTCAGCTGGATATTCGATTGGTTGAAGACTGGATACAAAGCTGGATAACTGCTGGATTTCCTTTCCAAAAATATTTCGTCCCATCGTCGCTGGAAGATGTAGCCAATATCCAACCGATTGCTGCCAACCGTTTCAAAGGGTTGCAAACGCGCAAAATCCAGCGGTTATCCAGCTTTGCATCGAACCTTTATCCAGCCGATATCTGGCCGATCTCCAGCTGCTACCCAGCTGTCCCAAATCTATGTATGGTATTAAACAGAATAAGTTACACTTATGTCGTGATATATAAACAAAATTAATAATTCTTGTCACCCTGTATCAGACATAAACATCTTTTCCAAAACAAATTAACGCAATTGGAGCATTGTTTTCTGCATTTCCAACATAATACAATTAACTTGAAATGCGATGCAACATTAACACCTTCTCACGTTATATTTATTAAAACATCTATTTATATCATTTAGTTTTCATCTAACTAAATTTGGCAAAAGCAACGAAAACGAAGCAATTACTTTCGTAACGACAGCAATATTTTTCTCAATCTATACTTTAAGTGTTTAGCGTGGACGCGATCGAAAAATCTCGTCAAGGATTCGCGACTATTTTAGTTTCGTGCATTCAACACCTATCTCCACGTGCGGTCGTAAAACGTCAATACCACATGAACGTGAAACCTTACGTTCCTTGGACGATGTTTTATTGAATTAGGTTGGGGCGCGCGAAGGCAAGGAGCCTCGGTCAACGAAATGCACGTGACGGGAAAGTTCGTGGCCAAATTGAATTTCCATCGGCGATCGCGGTTCGAAAGCTTTGCGCGCTTATTATTTTCCGAGGGCCGGAACGACGGTCTGGTACGCAGACTACCGGCGGCCATTTTCGGCGGATTCCCTCGCCGCAATTTTCGAATTTGCAAACCGCGACCGGTAAGCTTGGCTCTCCCACCGCGAAATAGTAATTGCACCTACGACAATGCACGGTAATGCGCTTCAACGTTTTAATTACAGCCGGCTCTTCATAAACATCAAATTATGTTCCATTCCGTTCGTGTCGTATTTACTCGCTTCGTTTAATCCGACAATTTTGCCATGGAATTTTGGCAGACCTTTTTCAACGGTGATTAACAAATTTTTGGTCGATGTATTTGTGATGTACTTCTGTTATATGATATATATATATATATATTTTAGAAAAATATATTTTGCATATATACGATATATAAATTCTACACTCAGAAAAAAAATATACCTACTTTAAGAAAACTGTACAAAGAAAAATTTCTTATTAAAACTAATAGAAAATCAATTAAAAATAAGAATATTTAGTTAGTATACAAGAAATTTAAGTACCCATGTAGAAAAAGACAATCGGGCCAGGCGTGGCACACGCTTGCTGCCGACCGTCGGGCCAGCCGTCTATTTTTCTACCTGGGTACTTATATTAAAAGGAAATTAATGTTATGATAAATATTATTTTAGATAATACTAACGAGATTTCTATTTATGATAGGAATATGTCTATTTGTAAATATATACGCCTAGTTCAGCTGTCATCGTTGCAGTTGTGTTTCGGTCAGTGTTCCATCCGTGTTAAAGTTTTTACGTTCGGTCAGTGTTGTTTAATTAATTATATAGTGTTTGCAAATTTGCGCTTGCAACAATTTTTCATGTGTATTCTGGGTATGTACATATATATATATATACTGCATGCAATTGTTAGGTTAAATTTGTATAATCTGTTGAATATTCTTAAACTGAAACTATTTTTATTCTTTTCTTGAAAAAAAGCCATTTAATATAAATGAAATTATTCTTTAGATAAATACATGCTTTATAAGAATTATTTATTCTTATTATAAATAGAATTTCGTTTTGTCCATATAATGAATGGAAATCCTACTTAATATAAGAATATTCTATTACTCTTAAATAGACAGTTTTGTGAGTGTGAAATAAAATTATACATAAAGAAAAATACATTGAAAATTATTGTGCTGGAACCATGATGTAGTATATATGATAACATTTGCAGCTTAAATGGTTACATATATAACTTCTTTGTATAATATATATGACATATAAGTTACACATATGCCACATATATGTCGCATATATATTTTTCATGGGTGGTATTTTTTTACTTTTGCCTGATTAAAAAATAACAATTTTCTTTTTAAAATTTACAATGGAATGCCTTTAATGTTCATTTAAAATATACATTTTCTACTGTTCATTTAAAGTTATTAATTTTACATACTCCACCATATAAGCAGTATGTTTAGAGCTGATTATACAAATGTACAAAAAAATTCAGTACAACCGTATTTGTTCGTCGGAACTCTTTTTCAATACTAAATTCAGATTATTTAATCACTAATATATCTACATTAATATACAAATGAAGTATTAAAAATTGGTAAAAGTGTTAGCGAACAAAATAAGTAAGTTGCCGCGATTAAAATAAATGAATGATAAAATCAATTTTGAAGATTTGAAATGAATTCGAGACGATTGTGTAACGCGTTGCCAACCAGAGAGGAGAATAGAAGAAGCGTGGCCAAGGAATGCAAGGAAAAAGTCGAAATTGACAAGTTGACAAGCTAATTCAATAAGATTGGCTGTGAATGGATTATGATTAATCTAAAGCAACCAAGTATCTCGCGCGTTTTAATACACGGCTCATCGTCGTCGTTGGATTTGATAAGCAAATCAATTGATGCTGATTAAATACGATTAGAATGGTAATGCTTGTTAAAGTATGGTAAAAAGGTTTGTTATTTTTCCATGGTGTTTTCACCGTTGATGAGATTTGCGGATTTGCTTTTCAGTTAGATTTTATTTGCAACAAAGTGTTAAACACTTTTTTTTCGAATTGTTAATATTATTGTTTGGGAAAACGCAGGTCAATTCTTATTCGTGATTTCATAACGAATTAAAATCGAGTAAAAACATTACAAAAATGCTGCACTTTTTGGGGTATCCTCATTAAAAACATCTGTACGTGGATTTTCCAGTTAAAACTTATCTTTCCTCCAAAACATTTTTTTTTCGGTCAACTTGAAAGATTTTTTTCGACCCTCGTTGTTGTCTTTCAAATTTTTACTTTTCCTTTGAAAGTGTTGGAACAATATTATCTGTTTTTCAAAATCTATTTCAAGGTATACAAATTCATAATCGTTAACTTCATTGAGAGTTCTTTCTGGGACACTGTGAAGGGATTTAGAAGTGGTTTAACTTAATCTTATCTACAAAATAAACATCTTCGGAACTAGTTGCTTGATTCGGTATACATTTTTGGGTTAAAATTTGGTTAGAGTAGAATGAAAAGGAATGACTTTCATACAGATTTTTTAGATCTTTAACGTGAACAGGAAGCTCTTTGAGATAATTTATTGAATTTTTGTAATAAGAAAAATGTAAATATATTTCTACAAAAAGTAAACATATTACAAAATTAAACACGTTGAAAATTATATTTACATAGTATATTATATAGATATATATTAATTTATGTTTTTAAATTATGGTTCAATGTATTTGAATGTTTATTTGAAAACTGAACCTTTTAATAATTAAAAAAAGAACAGTAGAAAATGTAAATATTGATAGAAGTCATTGAATTAAACTAAAAATTAACATTATAAGATTTATACGTGTATTATAAACATTTTTCATTTATGAATGCACAGGAAAATTAAATCCAATTAGAAAATTAATGAAACGTAAAATATTCAGTGCTAATATTATTTTGATAACTGTTGATTTTATTGAGGAAATATCTTGTTAAATGTGTAAATTTACTCCGTACAGTGTTAATTCTAATCAGTTATATTACTCAATAATTTTAATATCCAGTCAATGAGATCAATATGATCAAAACCTTATTATTTAATTCTCAGGAAATATATTACATTTTAATATATATATATATATACCGAAAAAAAAGTTAAAATCCGAATATACACCGAAAAAAAGTTAAAATTTGAAAGTTCATGATTATCATTATAACAATATTTAGTAGTAAAAATTTTCACTTTTCAGAGGTATCTCTAAATAAATGTAAAAAATTTTAAATTCTACTATTACTTTTTTTTCTCGGTGTAACTAATTTTAACTAGGAAAAGATAAAAGTATAAACTTTAATAGGAGAATAGTATTCTTCAAACTTTCTTTGTTAAAATCCGTTGCAGTTCTACTTTCATCGTAAACATTACTAATGTCAATATTTTTCCCCCACTCAGTATATTAACTGATAAACAATTCTCACTTTACGTACTTAATTCTTATACCTTAACACTGCATTTTTATAGGAACGCTTTACATTGAACTAGTCGTTACCGTGACAAAATTTTTTACTTCCACCTACACGCATATCATTTCATTATAAATCACTATAACAAAGTTCATGAAATTGGTACGAAATTGAGTTGAAAAATAAGATATCGTAGCAATCCTCCCCCAACCATCCTTCTCCCCAACCCAACTATCCAGGCCACAAAATTACCAGGACAAAATTACAAACAAACACTCATTAACATTGAAAAGTGGTGCGAATGCCACGGCGGAGATTCGTGGCGTATGTTACAAAAAAAATGAAAAGAAAGAAAAACCATAGAACCAGTCACAGAGCACTATTTGACATCGCCAGAGCACGTCGGCCACCGGACTCACCCAGTCTGCAGCCGTAAACCACTCCGCGCGATCCAAATTCGGGGTTCCTCTTCTCGAGTTCACCACGGTCGCAAACGTGCCTTTAAGGAGGTCCCCCGCACAAAGCAACCCCGGGCTTTACGCGGCACCCCCGGTGGCCGCGATTTCTCAGCCGCGTGTCCAAGAAGCCGAAACGAAAACTGTCCGAATCCCCAGGATAAGCACTGATTCGGTTCCGGTTGCCTTAATCCGGAGCGCGTCGTCGTTACGTGGGGCAGGTTGGCCAACGCAGATGGACAGCGCTTTTGACGGACGTACTCGGCCGCCGGGACAGCGGAAGGGCGTAGGAGAGTAGCGGCCAACTTTTCACGAGAACTCTTCGCTCGTCGTTCGCCTTCGGCCGCCGGGAAAGGAGCGCGCGCCAAAGGGGGAGGGGGTGGTGCGGCGCCCAGATGGCGCGGGTAAAAGCTCGGCGCCCGTCGTGGGGTGAGGCCGGGCCAATGGGCGACCGGCGCCGCGCCGCTCCAGGGGAAGTGGGGCTCCCCGGCCGGCGGGGTGGGGATCGGCGCGGGGTCGGAGTGGGGTCACCCCGAGGAGTGGGGCCGGAGCGGTCGATCGGCCCGCGTCGACGCTCGCCATTCGTCGAGACGCGTGGGAGAGGAATTTAAGAAACGGCCGCGGGCGGCGCCAACGTCGTCGTGGGCCGACCAATCATCGGCTCGCCGATAATTCACAATGGAAACTGCCGCGCCGAAATTGGCCCCTTTCGCCGCTCCGACGCGCGCAAATGGATCGCAATTTCACCGCAATTCTCGCGCAAACCCATATGCATTTCGCGCGGCGCTGCCAAATGTCGCCTCATTTTCCTCCACTTGTCACGACCGCGCGCGTCTCCGGCCTGCTTCCTTTTCCGTTGCCAGGCCTTCTCCTGGACGCGCCACCGGGGCGCCCTGTCCAGGAAGGGTTGACGTTTAGGGACAAGTTCGACGCTGGTCAATGGAGGAAATTGGCTAAGAGTTTATGAATGGGCGCTCGGAATAAAGTAGCGGCACGTTAGTAGGTTTATGGAAGCAAGCCGGTTTTAGTCACGCTAATAGCATAGTAATGCTGGCTGATCTTTTCGGAATCCCGTAAGAGCATTAACCGCTCGCACGTGAGCAAGTTAAATTGCTATGTTGTGGCTGTACAGACGCTTACTATAGATAGTCGCAGAATGCGCCGAAAGTGTTCGGGTATTACACGCGTCGTTGATTTCGCGCGTCCTTCAGCCACTGTTTTATGGTGTCGATCGGTTCGGCTCGCGCGCCACGAGTCTCGCCTGACCGAATTGCTCCATTTTGAATCATTTTTCTAACACTGTTATGGTCATTCCTGGCGAATTGACCGCATCTTAGGTCGATGTTCGGATAATGTTGTACTAATGTGGCTTGAAAGGTGCCACTGAGGGATCCTTTTTTCGTGTTAGCCAATTAATTGGGTTTGATTGGAGAGGGTTTTCACGGGGCCAAAGAGTTTGATAAGATAAATGATTTACAAAAATTTTTTTTTCAAACGCTTTTCTGGTTGAAGATGTGGCGGAATCTTTTGTAATTCCATTTTTATTTGACATTTATTTATTCATGGTTGCAATTGTTCTTCATTGATATTCCCGATTTTCAGGCAATTTTAAAAGTTATAAAATAAATATTACTTTTGTAATTTTCATAACTTCTCATAAACTGTATGTTATGTATGACAAGAAGATGTCATTTGTCCTCGTTTTTAAATACAATATAATAGTTTTTATCCTACTTCCATCACTACTTCTAGGCAAACCATCTAGACCTGTTCCGCGCTCAATTCATACCATTTCTAGACCATTTGCCCCGGATGTTTTAGATAGGAAAATGTTAAATTCCCCTCTTTAAATAGTCGCCTCACACGCGATCCTATGTTTCATAATATCATTTCTTCATTCATATCAAAACGTTATAATGCCTTTTAAAATGAGCCAAACAGCTTAAGCGCACGTATACAAACTTAACTCGTCGGTTGAAGTATAATAATTTAATTCCAAGTCATTTTATTGATTCAGATGCAAAGCTCATCTCCATTTCAAGCACCAAACGAATTAACCCCAAGGTGTTAAACATTGGGTAACAACAAAACGCGATCACTCGGAGGAAACCAAAATGAAAACAGGATTTGACTCAGCCCCATTAGATACCAATGATTATTATACATCGGCACGATAAGTCCCAAACATTTTAACGAGCGACGAAATCCTTGTAAAAGCGCATTCTTAGCGGCTAATACGTGGCTTTCCGCGTGTCTATATCTATACAGAATACAGTTCATGCTCATCCCCGAAGATCAGCCGGCTGAGCTGTTCGGCAAACTGTTCCGACAATAAGCCCCGTTAAAAAAAGACAACCCAGTGCAAATAACGTTCGGTCCAACTTGGCAAGCGAGAGAGAAAGGGACATCTCATTCCTCCCCCCCCCCTCCTCCCGTCACCCCGACGCCCGTTGCTCCGTGCGCCATCTTTTTTACCATATAGCCTCGAAACTGTCAACGCGTTGTTCGCCGCCTCGTCTTCCTTCGCTCGGAATTCATTGATGAGAACGAAATTTGAAACTGAGGCAAGCGGCTTACAAAGCTTCGCCGGAAATCAGCGGTGCAAGTCACCGAATTACCCAGTCAATGCGTTTTATACGGCACTATTTTTCCCGTCCAATAGTCCCGTTGAGTTTGCGCTTTGTTTAAAACGGTATGGTCTTTTGTACGCTATAAAGAAGACCTTTTAAATGAGAAAAATTTCCTTGGACAAATTACTATAGTTGTTGGTAAAGTTGCTTGCAGCAAACGAACCCCATCGGGTTGATTTACGCAAGTTTTCCTGGTATTTTAGGAAATGGAGTATCACATCTCTAGTAAAGATGAAGTAAATATGGTTCATATATGTTTTAATAAGTTCATAAATGGACATAAGTTTTTTTTAATTCGTATATGATTCGTTCTTGCACGAGTGATAAGTGGAATATTCATACAATTCATTCAAAAAACAATTTTTTAATCAGACTTTTTTAACTTCAATCAATTGTTTTTCCTCTAAAATATTGAAGTTTTGCCTCGTTATTTTTTCGCAACACGCGAATTTATAATTTAGCATATTTTGACACGTCAAAATTTGATGCTTTTGGGATGACCGGGCAAATCGATGAATAAAATAGTTAACACCACGCGTCCCCAGAAACACGCGCATTCGAAGCTACAGTATCTTATGATTTTATCGGCGATTCCGGCGATCGATCATTATTAACAGCCGAAACTGTCATGGCAGTGTACCGCCGATGTTTGTACGCCATAATGCAAACCCGGCGTATTGATCGAGTCGATTAAACTGACATTACCAGTCGAATAAGTTTCTACGCCGAGTGCACACGATAACATGACATATTATATCATCCGAATAAAACACTACAAACTGACAATAGTCGATTTATTATCGAGCGAATTTGTTAACCCGACCAATTACAACGGGTTGAAAAGTAGCCGAGTGTCTTCAAAATGAATGATAATGTGCGTCCAATCGAATTGATCGTCGCTGGGAATCGGTCTCATTTCTTTGGATTATAAATTCGAAGCTAAACTTTTTATTTTCTTTTTTACAATAAAATTTGTCAATTCGTAAAAGCGTCTTATATTGATAACAATAAAGAAATTGTTCTTAAATTACATTAAAGTTAATAAAATTAATATTATATTGTTATATTAGAACAAAATGATGGTTTTTGTATAAATTGGGTTCAAAATGATTTCCAAAATATATGCCATCATTTTATACAGTGATATACATATTTTTTGGTATCATGTATAATTGTTTGATATCGCGATTTTTTTTAGCTTTCGAAAATTTTGAAAATTTGAGCTTTCGAGCTTGCAGATGAGCTTTCAACTTCACGAGCTTTCGAAAAAATTGAAACTTTGAGCTTTCGAGCTTGCAGGTGAGCTTTCGACTTCATGAGCTTTCGACAATTTTTGCAATTTTGAGCTTTCAAGCTTGCAGGTGAGCTTTCGACTTCATGATCTTTCGACAATTTTTGCAATTTTGAGCTTTCGAGCTTGCAGGTGAGCTTTCGACTTCTTGATTATCCGGTAAATTTTGCCATTTTGAGCTTTCGAGCTTGCAAGTAAGCTTTCTACTTCACGAGCTTTCGACCTTGCGGTCGAGCTTTCGACAAATTTTGTCATTTTGAACTTACGAGCTTGCAGTCGAGCTTTCGACTTCACGAGCTTTCAACAGATATTGCAATTTGGAGCTTTCGAGCTTGCATGAGTTTTCGACTTCATGATTTTCCGGTAAATTTTGCCATGTTGAGCTTGTAGTGCAGCTTTCGTTATCATGAGCTGTCGACAAAGTTAGCGATTTTTGAGCGATTGCAAGCTCGAAATCTCATAAAACTCGCAAACTTTGTTGCAAGCTCGAAAGCTCATAAAGTCGCAAGCTCGAATGCTCATGTGTTGGTGTGTTGGTGTGTCGGTGTTGGTGCTGGCGTATTGATGGTGGCGTGTTTGTGTACTGCTATAGGTGTGTTGGACTTTGTGTGCTGGTGTTGGTGTGTTGGTGTTGGTATGTTGGGGGTTGGCGTGTTAGTGTGGGTTTTGATGTATTGATGTGCTGGTGTCGGTGTGCTGGTGTTGGTATTGGTGTGCTGGTGTCGGCGCGTTTGTGTTGGTATGTTGGGGTTGGCGTGTTGGCGTTGGTCTTGGTGTTGGTGTTGGTCAGGATTGCAGTCCCTCGTTGCAGGCCGCCTGCCTGTTTCCCGCG
>JABFPN010005368.1:0-13314 GCA_022817305.1 Leptoteleia sp. ZL-2020 | reverse complement strand
CCTTGGGCCAGCTTTGGACGCCATATTACGTGCTCAAATGCAGTGTACCTGGTTAGTCCCTTATAGGGCTCGAATCAGGAAACCGTTGTTCAGGTATTCCACGTTTCAGCCCCATTGGGGCCCTATAGGTGATAGGGCATGCCCGATTTCATTTCTACCTGGGATGTAACTTGTTCAGTATCTATTTACACATAACAATAATATAGTTCAATTTTCAGTTCCAGTTTCCAACTAGAACACGATTTCGGAACTGAAACGTAACCTAATTCGAGTTAGGTTTGTTTACAGAACACAAGTTTTCATGAAAATTGAAACCTACTCAACTCGGAGATAGGTTTTAGCTACAAAGAAAACGCTATTAGATAAGTGTATGGTTGAATCAACTGTACAGTTTATGTAACATTTAAATATTCATTTTAGTCAATTTAATATCTAGGTCCTTCTGCAAATAGAATAAATTCATACTAAATCAGTTAAAAATTGCTAGATAAACTCCTTTACCTACCAAAACGAATACTTTTTTTCCGTGACGGAAATATTCTAATGTTCGGCTCCAGGAATATTTTTGCTGTATTCTTGGGTTATTATTTATATATTTTATATATATTAGAAATATATACCATAAATATTTCTGGAGTCGAACATAGAAATCCACATTGAGAGAAATAGATGGTTAAAATAAAGATCTAGATAGTTTTTCTGAATATCTGTGATAGTAAACTTTAATATCTGTGGATAGTACAGCACCCTACTATCTGCATAGTTCTTTGACCTATCTGGATAGTAAATTAAACTGTCAATAAAATAGTAACCTGCTAATACAAAGTATAATGAATTAAAAACCGAACTTAAGTACATAAACCTTTAAACATATCAATTAGTTCTATAAGGTTAATGCTGTCAAACACCACTTCCACAACAATGTTTAAACAAAACACAATTAAGAAATATAATTGGAAATAGGCTGGGTACGAGTGTCGTGCGCATCACTATCGACCGCGCGATATTGATATCGATTTACTATCTTGATACTTCATTTTACTGTCTGTTTTCATCTATTTCTACTACCTGGATGGTGCTTTTAACTATCTATTTCTCTCAGTGCATGAAAAAAATTTATATAGATGGCATATACAAGCCACATATATGCCACATATATGCCATACATATGGCAACCGATATAAATTTGTTTCATGGGTATTTTGACAAATATTTTTAGAATATTCTGGAATATTCTGGAATACTTCTTGTTTCTATTAGGGAATGTGTGTCAAAAGCGTGATGGAAAGCAATATTTTGATCAACAAAATTGTCTAAATAAAATTGTTCATTTGCGAGCATTATATAAACAGAAAAGTGAACTCGTTACAATTACACATAGAGTAAAGTTTCGTATCCGTGGATTTGCTGTAAAGGGTACGGTCTCGAATCCGTAACCCCTTACTGTATAGCACGATATATTTTCCGTGCCGTGTATTCTACCTTGCAAACGTTAATGCGTAGTTTGCATTGTTCGAGGTGCCACACGTATAAAAGTCTTTCAGTATGTATTTGTAGCACGCATACTTTTTGTCAGCACGTGTCTAATTAAAAGATTTTACTGAATTTACTTGTCGTTGTTTTGATAATCTTTTTGTTTAAACAAGTTACACTGAGAGAAAACAGCCATAGTTATTATTACTAAACATGCTATAGTTATAATTTCTCTCAGTGTACTTGGTTAATGATTTATTTTTATTTACACATTAAGACACATTTTTTGGCATATTTTAATGCAATTCGCAAGAAAAACTAAATATTTATCAACATTCCAACAACATTTATTCTAAACCTAATTATTCCTTTAAATCCAATGTAAATTTTACAGCGGACTTCTGTTAAAACAGTTATTTTGTGTCATCAATTCTGCACAACTAGGCAGTTACGTGGAATGGAAAAATGTTTATGGTTCACTTTTAAATTTAAATATTTATTCGTACATGACACACATACTTATAAAAAACGTGCATAAAAAATGAAACATATATGGTCCATATATGTTTTAACAATTTCATATATAAGGAAATAAAAAAAATCATATATGGACATGTTTTATCCTTGATCCATATCTGATCATATATGGTCGATATATGGCAGCGATTGATATAGTATTCTAGCCAATAATGCATTTAATGATTTCCTTATATGGAAATGAGTTATGACCATATATGGCTATACATGGATTAAGGAAAACATATGTGTTCATATATTAAATTTTTATTTCCTTATATGAAATTGTTCAAACATATATGGACCATATATATTTCATTTTTACTAGGGAACTTTTATATACATATTAGTTATCTCTCTAAATCTTCACTTATATATAATTAAATTCATAATATACAACAATTTAACAACTTTACCACGCATCATAAAACAATCGTTATTCTTTAGTTCCTTATTTTTATTTTTACGCCTTAAAACTTCGCAAACTCATCTCACGATCGTCAAATGTTTATTATATGTTCTCATGATACACTTTCATTTGTTGTCAAAATGAAATATAATAATGAGAAAAAAAATGTATATTTCACATTTGTTAAGAGTATCGTATTGTACAATATTAAAACGGACAGTTCGATAAATATTATTTGTAGACCGCAATTGCAATGTTAATATATTTAATCGCCCATGGAAAAAAATATTCCCTTTGGTAGATGAATGAGTTTATCTAACAATTTTTAACTAATTTAGTAAGAAGTCATGTTATTTGCAGAAGGCAAATTAAATCAAATAAAATTGAATATTTAAACGTTATATAAAATGTATGGCTGATTCAACCATACACTTATCTTATAGGGACTAAACATAACCTCATTATATCAACGAAAATTGTTCCGACTTCAGTGTGTTGAGGATTAGACAATTTTGTATGGCTTATCTAACCTTTTCAAAGTTGGTATGAGTGATTCAATCAACTTGCTAGGTTAGTTTTCATTAAATTCATTCACATAAATACAATGTATCTAATTTAAACAGAAATTTAGTAGTGCACTTCGTATATTTTTTCCGTGCACGAGTGCCCGCAAATTAATTTATTTGTAAAATAATTTAAATCAAATTAGTTGGACATTATCATAAAAAAAAGAGAAGACTACAAAGGTAAAATAATTCTCATTGGAGGTAGGATTAACGGAGATACTTTGGAGTTGGCTTAGACATTTTATAAAAGCACACGTCTGCTTGACCGACTTGGTGGATGGTCTCTTCTGACAGCGTGCGTGCCCAAGAGTCGTGACCGATTGCGAATCGGGCCAAAGGGGAGAAAAAAAGAAAGATCTCGATATTCTGCAACTACTCGATACCTACGTAGTATCTATAGTTTGCTCACAGGCCGCGCCGCATTGTTTCGTAATCTTTTCTTTTACGTCAAAAAAAAAATCCAACACGAGTTTCATTAGAGGACTTTTTTCAATACTTTTCATTTTGCACGTCCCGTCCTTTCGTTATAATTTCACGACGCGTTAACATTAGACTATTTAATTCAATAAAAATAATAAATTAAATTATGTCGCCTTTTTTTTCTTGCATTCCTCCAAACGCCTTCTGATACAATTCCTCCGATTTTTGTTATCTTATAAAACGTATAATTCCTCACAATTTTTCACTCGTATACTTGGCTAAATTTACGACCCTCGCTTTAGATTTTTCGACAATTTTGCGGCGTAATTTATTTTGTATGTAATTTATCTCGCGGACGTAGTTATGTTTCGTATTTTCCTTTCAAAATTGTACACTGTTCCTTCGATCTAAACAAGTGTAACCACGTTTGGACATATATCTTCCGTCGACCATATCTATAAATCTCGATTTCTTTACGAAATTTTACTCGCTACGTAAGTGTAACAAAACTGTATGCTTTGAGGATTGTGTACCTGCGCTAAGAGCA
This sequence comes from Leptoteleia sp. ZL-2020, assembly GCA_022817305.1. NCBI lineage: Eukaryota > Metazoa > Arthropoda > Insecta > Hymenoptera > Scelionidae > Leptoteleia > Leptoteleia sp. ZL-2020. The sequence goes on along the minus strand of JABFPN010005368.1, from coordinate 9,383 downwards.
CTTAGATTTAATATTTGTTCTTCTTTCGCACCGACGTTGATTTTATGAGAAACTAATAGTGAAAATTGAACGTACGTAAACTAAAAGTTTAGGCGTATCCCTAACCTTTTTATTGTATATATATATGATAGCGTCAATTTTATATCGTACAAGATCAATAGTTATAATTGTTTACTATTCCTTTTATATTTCTGTATAAAATATAAAACATACAATAATGCAGGAAAAAAATATTATAGTGCACGGAGAGAAAAGATTAATGAAAATTACTGACATTGTTAGTAAAATGGTAATATACTTGTAAAAATTGGAAAATTACTATCCTAAGTTAGTAAAATCTCTAGTAATAATAATAATTAAACATATAGGGTCGATATATGGTTCATATATGTTTTAACAATTCCATATAAGGAAATAAAAAATTCATGCATGGACATATATGTTTTTCCTTAATCAAAGCATATATTTGGCCATATATGGGTATATATGGTCGATATATGGCAATAATTGATTTCTATCTAAAGAAATTATTAAATGCATATATGACTAGAATATTATATCTGTATAATTTGAAAATTTTATTAATTTCTTTTTCTCAGTGTGTTGTACACTGAGAGAAAACTGCCATAGTTACTAAAGATGCTATAGTTATAGTTTCAGCGGTTGTAATAACCAGGAATTGCGTTAATATAACCAGAGTTCTAGTTCTCAATACTTAAATGACAAAGTAGTTTGATTAACTAAGATCTATGGTTATTTTTCGTGAATACTAGAGAATTTTAGTTCTTACAACTGAATACTATAGTTGATTCCGCAATCATTCCGCGCATCTTCTGTTTTGTATTTGCGTGCGGCCATAACCTCAATTGTGTTCGTTGCTGCATACATTTTATGCTAGTTCGTTGGATTCACATCGAGAAACTAAACGGTTATTTTCAAGTAGTGGTCATTCCCTCTTTTATAAAAAAAGAAGTTTACATCGACACCATCTCTACATGTAGGTATCTCGTACATTCAGTTATGTTATTTTTAGATCAAATAATGTTTTTATTTTATGATTTGAAAGCTCAAATTTAAACCGTGGATTAAAGGCAATTAACATTGTACATCAATGACTTCGTGAAATTTGCATTTAACGATATTTTATGTATTTTAACGGTCTGTTTTCACCAGGATACTATGGTTGTTACTACATTAAAACTGGTAATATTAATATGTTGTCATAGTAATTATAACTCTGAATTCAATTTATTTTTATCATAGCTTTATAGTTGAAATAACTAGCTACTATTGTTATTTCAATTATCTAATCAAATATAATCTACTATAAACTATAGTTACAGATACTATAAAGACTAGTAAATATCACTAATGGCTATAGTATTCACGAAAAGTAACTATAATACACTAGTCACGAGTACTAGAATATTCTCTCAGTGTAGTTACATATTCAATTTTACTTTTATGAATATAAACGAATAAAATAGTTACTAGGACTGATTAATTATTATAATTACTTATTAATTATATGATAACATAAATATTATATTAATTATTGCCATGTATATGATTGAGGAAAAAGACATAATGTTATATGAAAATTTTAATTTCTTATATGGAATTGTTAAAACATATATGAACCATACATGGACCCAATATCGTTTCGATTTTTTGACAATTATTCCTAATAGAAAGCTGACAATATATGTAAAAATGCTGACACTTTTTAATAACTTAGAATAGTAACTTTTCAATTTTTTCCAATTTACTAGGAAATAATGATTGTTTAAAATTATTTGTTTGTAACTGGCAAGTAAATAAATGATCCACTAAATAAATGATCCACCACAACAATCCTATGAGAATTGAAAAAAATGTCCAATAACTCGAGCGGATATTTATTAAGGTTGCGGAGTATTGTTGGCCGTGCGTGTCGCAGGCGTCCGTCGGTACATATTAATAATATCGCAGTGTCATACGCGTGGCCATAATCGGCTGTGCACCGTTGCGATTATACGGGAAACACGTTAGATATTGTAGATATAAACGGAATGGCACGTGTACGTGTATATTTCACGGCACGTAATTGCTCGCGGAGCAGATACGTAAAATATGTAGCGCACTTTGGCTCGAGGTGAGGTAAAGTAAGGGTAGGGTAAGGTAAGGTAAGGTAGGGTAAGGTAATAGGGCTCTCGACGTGGCGCAAGTATCGCACAAGGAGAGCGGGGATATAATTGCGCCGGCCGGAGAGATGCACGGAGATGTTCTCGCCGGGTCAGCGTGCAGGGTCACGTTTGGAATTCAGAGCAAACTATCCCCACCATTGCGGCTTGCCTTCCACCTCAGCGACGAGAATGCCTGAACGGGCACTCTTCTGGACACCGGATCCATCGTACCGATACCTCACCAATACACCACCACCGCCGCCGCCTCCCTGCACTCGATTCTTGCCGCTGGAGTCCCTTTCCTTCTGTCCCTCCTTCGTCCACCAATTCTGATTTAGCCTTCTTCACTTTGCCTCTATCCCTTTCTTGTATCCCTGCCCACCCATCCACGAATCTTCTCTCTCCCTCCTCTCACGTGCAATTGTTCCAACTCTTCTTTCGCTTATCTATCGTGCCGCGCTCCGCGGATTATACTATTTGATCGAGATTCAGCGTCTTTATCTTTATTTTATTACGCCGGCCAGTAAATGTTTTCGTACCGCGCTCTCATCCTTTATTTTATAGTACCTCAGAGGAGGCGCGGAAATTTATAAATAAACAAAAATAAATTAGTACTGATAACATTTCCACGATAATAGGTCAATAATGTTGGATAAATAAGTATTGCGTTTTTCTATATGTCTATTATATACGTCACCAATAGGCCCCAGTCTTCGAATTGTTCGACGTACTGGCTTAATGAAACCAAACTATCCGGCTTGTTGAACAAGGGAGCGAATGTTTACTTTGGCGCGCAAATTTGAACCCTTCGCGGAGAGAAAAGAATATCAAACATTGGAAATCAGGAGATTTCCAATTTTAATAAACTGATTTCTAATTGTTGGCAAACATTTTATTTTATGTTTCGTCCGTTAGGTGTCGCTATTCGGTGTCTCTAACCTATTTCATAATCAATTAATTTAATAAATTTTTATCATTTAGTTTTCCATATAATGATATTTTGTGAGTATAATGCCAAATTAGTAAACTTTTTATTAAAAATTGATATTTTTTTCTCTCCGTCTTGTATATAATATAATGGTTTAAATTTTAATGTTGAAATTAATAGAGTTTGGTATGTATATAAAAATTAATTTATAAATGGCATGTATATAAAAATGAAATTTATAAGAAGTATCATTGAAATACTGCATTGTATTGTGTGAGCGTCTGAAACTGATATTTATAACCCTACTGAAATTACAGCTGCCGGCGTTTCAACAATTGTTACCAACCTAAAAGAATGCATCGTAAATTGAAAATATGATTAATTTTTTTTCTGCGTATAATATGAAATTTATTAAATTTTGTTTTAATTAGTCTAGTTAAATATTCATTATATTAGTGAAATATATTGTTTTCATAAGACATGTATCGAAAATATTACTTTCGGCACTGTTGAGTTTTGAAAAGTGATATTTGCGAAAAATATCTTGCGCAATAAAGTGTTAAAGTAAGTACTTGACAACTTGTGCGACGACGGGGTAATCACTTTCAGATCGTATCGTCATACAATTCTATACAACACTTGAATAATTTATTATTTTGTATTTGTACAAATATGTACAAAAAAAAACTAAAAATGAGAATTTAATTACACTTTATATAATATTCTTTAAACTTCCTTAATTTTCATTAAAAATGAAATACACACTGAGAAAAATAATATAGTAATCCTGGACTCTATGTGTTCCTGTATAAAATAATGTTTGACAATTTGACAAGAGGTGCCACAGTTCTTATAATTAATACAGTCGACTTCCACACATTTGCCATTCACTTATTTTCTCTTCCACACATTTTCTGCTTTTTCTTTCACACATTTGCTGTTTACGGATTGGAACTGCCAATCAGTTTCTGCTAACCTTTTATTTCAACCAATTAGTTTCTTCACCGGAACAGAAAATGTGTGAATGTTTCCGGTCCCGAAAACAGCAAATGTGTGGAAGTCGACTGTACTTGAAAAAGTGACACCGTTTACCAAACTGCCTAGCAATGTTCTTAAAATTGGAGCATAGTGTCTCAGCATGCCAGCAAGTATAGTAGCTTTTATTATTTTATTTTCTCAGTGTATATGGTCCATGTATGTATTAACAATTTCATATAAGAAAATAAAAAAATCATATATGCACGGAGAGAAAAAATATTAAAAATTAAGAAACCAGGGATTACAAATTTTAATAAACTGACTTCTAATTTTTGCCAAACATTTTATTTTATGTTTTGTCCGTTTGATGTCGCTATTCATCAGTGTCTCTAATCTATTACCTACGTTGTTCATAAACCAATTATCAAATAGTTTACTAAAATTTAATAAACAGATTGTTAAATTATATGAAACTACATGGAATTACCATTTTTAATAAACTAATTAACAAATTTTAATCAAATAGTTTTCCATATAATGATATTTTGTAAGCATAATGCCAAAGTAGTAAAATTTTCATTAAAAATTGATATTTTTTTCTCTCAGTGTGGGTATATACGTTTTGTCCTTAATCCATATATTGCCATATATGGTCGATATATGGTCGATATATGGTCGATATATGGTCGATATATGGCAGTGATTGATATAATATTGTAGTCATATATGCCCTATCAGAACAAAAAGTTTTAAGAACGTTTTAAAAACGTACAAGGTTCTTAAAACGTTCTAGAAACGTTATTTAGTTTGTAAAACGTTTTAAAAACGTTCGAAACCTTCTGTTCTGGTGGGGTGCATTTAATGATTTCCTTATATGAAAATCAATTATGACCATATATGGATTAAGGAAAACGTGTGTCCATACATGAATTTTTTATTTCCTTATATGAAATTGTTAAAACGTATATGGCCCATATATGTTTCATTCTTACTAGGGTTGTAATAATTAAATTTGAATACCTTAAAAAGGAATTAAGAGAAATAAGTTTTACATTGCAATGATCTCTTAATTAAGTAGATTGAGTTTTACGTTTTTTTAATTTCCTTCTTTAAAATTTATGCACTGAGAGAAATTTTCGGTTATCCTGACTATAAAAATAAAGTTGGTTTTAGAGTCAACTATAATGCAGTTCACTTCGTGCAATAAATATTTCAAGTTGAGTCAATTATAAAGTAGATTTGAGGAAATCAATTAATAATAAACAATAAGTAATACGGCTATAGAACATAGCTACAATTAAAATTTTTTAACGCAAAGCTTTTAAGGTATAATTTTAGTAATGTGTATTCTTATTGGATGCCAATTTTAGTGCAATTTTTATTATATCAAGTTTATTTTATTGTTTTCGACGTTGTTTTAGAGGTTAGACTGTTAACTTTGTTCTGATATTGTTGCTGAAACTTTATTTCTCTATTTATCCTGTAGAATAAGGCTTGTAAGGTCTGAGCCTGGTGTGGCAATAATTGAGGTACGATAAAATTTGAAAGATAGTTATTCTTTGACGTTATAAGAAAGGCAGTTATCAACACGAGCCTAGGGACTGCACCATAGCAATTAAATATGTCACTGCATTTTGTGCAACTGCATTTTTATAGTTGATGCCAAAACCAACTATAAATTGGGTTGTGATGGAATTAGTTCTGATTACTACAGTTTACATTTATTACAACTGTATTTACAGTCATTGCAACTAAATATGTCACAACTCTACAAATTCAGTTCTGACAACTTTGTAAATTTCTCTCAGTGTGTTATTCTTCCGACGAGAAGAGTATTATGACCTTTATTCTTATATCACAAATACATTTTTGTACCATCGAAAAAGTGATATGTACGTTGAAACAAATTACTTCAACATAAATTAGATTAATCTTAACTGTTTAATATGGTTTTATTTGCATAAGATTGCTCGTTGCTCGTAATGTATTGCGCACCCGCTCGTGTAATGAAAAAAGAAGAGCTCGCCAGAACGTTAAATTGTAGCAATTAAATCAACTACATTTATATTCACGAAATAGAAATTCACACTTAGTTTAATATCATATTGAAACTTAAACTATTTATTTAACTATTAAATATTTTTATACTCCTAATTGAAACTTCAAGCTAATTTCATTATATTAAATTGCCCATTTTGTAATTTTGAATAATGTTTTGCAATGCATAAATTCTTTAAGTATAGTATATTAATATTCTGCCTGTATTCATCGTGTTAACCTTATTAACCCCCTCAACTTTAAAATTCTACCTGTCATTTAAACTTTTTAATTATATATCATAATGAATGAAATTAATCGGTTGAAAGTAAGATGTATCTCTGGCATTTAAAATGTTACTTTTAAGACTTTTCTTCACATTTTATATTAATTTTCGCCGGAAACAATGTACAAAGTTTTGTGTCATTTATTTAAGACGTATAAATGTTAAAATGGTTTATATCAGAAATAGAAATAATTTTAACCACTAAATAGATAATATGGAGAAAATGTGGATGATAGTACATCAGTTTTATTTACATAATCTAATCTAATTGGATACTTCAAATAATTCTAATTTATACTTATAATATAGCATAATTCAAATAAACATTATCATCCCAATTTAAAGTATTTTAATATGTAATGCATCCATACAAGATTACTGTATAATGAGGAAATTATTTTTTATTTCTTTTTCTTAGTGTGTTGTAGTTATATGTTTATTTTACTTTTATGAATATAAACGAATAAAATAGTTACTGGCACTAATTATTTATTATAATTACTAATTAATTATATGCTAGCATAAAATTAATCATTTCATATGTTACAATTATAAATGAAAAAATATCTTTAGAATTAAATTTAATATATACATATGAAATCAATAAAGTGCTGAATTAAATAATTTTCATTGCTAAAGGTCTGCGATGCGAGAAGTGGGGGAATGTTATTACATTCTCATAAAATAAACATATACCACATTTGACAAGTCATTGATAGACATGACTAATGTTTGTTTGAATTACATCAGTCAGTTTTTCAAGAAATAATTATTCTAACTGAGGGTATGTTTATAAATTGACATTAATATGTTAATGTAGTTGTAATTGTAAATAAAAATTTGATAAATTTGCTGATGATAATAAAAATTAATTAAATATGCTTGAATATAAAATTATTTTTTAATAATCTTTTAATATAAACTGATTTCTAATTTTTCATAAACCAACAACATTCTAATATCGTTCATAAACCAATTATCAAATAGTTTATTAAAATTTAATAAACAGATTGTTAAATTATATGAAACTACATGGAATTACCACTTTTAATAAACTAATTAACAAATTTTAATCAAATAGTTTTCCATATAATGATATTCTGTAAGTATAATGCCAAAGTAGTAAACTTTTCATTAAAAATTGATATTTTTTTCTCATAATATCATTATATGGAAAACTAGTTGATTAAAATTTGTTAAATTAGTTTATTAAAAATAGTAATTCTATGCAGTTATAAATAATATAAAGTGTGTAAAAATCTTTGTAAAATATATAAATCAGCTTGAATCAGATTCCTGAAACTTAGTTTTTAAATCCACTTTTCTCTTAGGAGGTAAGAAAGAGAACAATAGGTAAACAAAAGATTTTAAAATTTTATAGTTTTTTTCGTTGCTTGCAGAAAATGAAGCTGTTTAACGTGAAAATGTAAAGTCTGAGAGTAATAGAATAAAACTTTAATTTGTTTGAACTTTGTTCAAAAAATAAGAAAAAAAGTCACACAGAAAAAATAAAAATTTTCTACAACAAATTACAAAAAGATATGGAAAAGAAGCAAGGAAATTATTATCAACATAGCTCACAACCTCTAGCAAATACACCAAAACATCAACACATATACAATTCTTAACGAAATATTGATATCATGATGTATTACCACCTCACCTTGAACAATTGAATATTAATATAAAACATCTTCAATTTCATAGTAACACATGCAATACAAAATATAAAAATAAACTCAACAGCTGAGCCGGCAGGCGTACCTCAGTGGTCTTGATTGGCGCTCTCCAATCGTCAAGTCAAGCCAAAATGAGGGAGAACACAACTTGGATGGGTGACTCCAAATTGTGTTCTTTTCTACAACTATACCTGCCGGCTAGACGAGCTTTCACGTGACCTCCATATCCGTGAAGGCTCGTCGAACCGTGGGTCGGATGCCACGTAAAATATCAGGCCCTTACGTACTGTGGATGTTATCCCTTGCGTTCGTAAAGTCACCCGTTGCTGCTCGAGTGGCGACGTCAGGAACGATTCTCAAGTCGTGCTGGTGTCGCCACTCGAGTGAGCATAAAAGACTAAGTGTTAGGTTATATGGCTCGCTGCCATTTAAAAAAGAATCAAAGATAAAATAAAAGAATTTATTTCATGAAAAAGAGTATCGCGATTAAAAAATTGTCTTGAATGGGCATAATTAAAAATACATACAATACATAAATACATAAATAAAATATATTTAAAAAAAATAGTAAAATTTGTTGATTCGATTAATCAATAACAAATAAATGGCTTGAATGGTACTGATTTCACCAATGGCCAATTAACCAAAACCAACCAACCAACCAACTTAACAGCTTTTCAAAATCTTTATTAAACTATGAGATTAAAGACAATTATATTCATAGAAAACGTTTGAAAATTCAACTTAATGAGAAAGAAAGGTAAAAAAAAATGTTTTACCCTTAACAATAATTAAAAAATTTTATAATACACAAATAATGAGACTAACCAAAATAAAAAACTACTACGTGAACAAAAAGAAAAATAAAATTACACAATTAATTTCCAAAATTACACCAAATATTAGTAACCACAACATTGAAAATGATAACAGAGATACATGGTTTATCAATTTAAGCAAAAGAGAAATACCCAGAGAAGTAATAGACATTGTTTCATTGGGAGTAAAATTCAATTACAACAATAACCAAATGAGTAAAACTGATATGTTTAAAATAATAAAAAATCTGGAAAAAAGTACAGTTAAATTAGATAATGAAACACGAAACCAAATCAGACATACTATTACAGACACTATAAGCAAATTTAAAGAAGATAACAAGAAAAAGAAACACATAAATTACTATATTAACGAATTTTTTATGACACTTAAAATTTGTATTTCTAACTTATCACATTTACGTCCGAAATTTTTAGACAAGTGTCAAATGCAAGATGGAATGCAAAATTTAATATCAAGTGTGTGCAATC
>JABFPN010005367.1:0-13316 GCA_022817305.1 Leptoteleia sp. ZL-2020 | reverse complement strand
AAACATATGTTCAATAAAAAACTTTTTATTGAATTTAAACGATTTATGTAAATAATGCAGCACAATGAGGAGTTAGGTTTATGTAAATTTTATGTAAATCGTTTACGTAAACTGTGGTTATCAGGGATTCTTTTCCACAAGGGTGATTGAAATAATATGCTGAAAAATACTGAAAAGTGCTGAAAAGTCCCAATTTCAGCACTATTTCAGCGTTTTCAACAGAGATCTCATAAAAAATATAGTTTCAGGGTCCCCAGGATCTCCCAGCGAATCGTTCGACCGTACGCCGCCGCCGCGGCACTTCCACGCCACCTCAGCCGGTGGCGCCATCTGCTTGAAACTCCTTGGATAAGCCGCTAGCAGCGGAAGACCGGGGGAGGCGGGCGAGTACCCGTCATTTTTCAGCATTCTTTTCCACAAGGTTTCTCGAAATAATATACTGAAAAATTCTGAAAAGTCCCAATTTTATCAGTTTTTTTACCGTTCTTCAACAATTTTCAACATTTTCAGCATTCTTTTCCACAAGGGTAATGAAAATAATATGCTGAAAAATACTGAAAATGCTGAAAAGTTCCAATTTCAGCACTATTTCAGCATTTTAAACTCATAAAAACAACGTTTCAGGGTCCCCAGGATCTCCCAGCGAACCGTTCGACCTTACCACGCCACCCCAACTAGTGGCGCCATCTACTTAGCGCTCCTCGGATAAACCACTAGCAGCGGAGAACCGGGGGAAGGCGGGCGAGTACCCGTCGGTGCCGCGAGCTCGCGCTGCCAGCGCGCGTTTGCCCGTCAGTGATTCAACAATGTCGGAGGCCGTGGGGCCGCGCGTCGATCGGTGACACACATTTGCGAGCGCCGTCGGGAAGGTGGCCGAAGTTGTTGTTCCCTACCCCCCAAATCAGCCGCCAGTCAGCCCTCTCCGTAGCGCCGGTGGCCTCGCGCGCGGGGCCCTGCTTGTGCGAGCGCGCCGAGGCGCCCCCCGGGGGATCCGCGGCGAAGCGCACAACCCCGCCCGAGTGACAAAGCCGCGGGGGGGACAGAGACCACGCGAGGAGGCCGCAAGCGCGCGCGACCGAGACGCACCGATACGTGGACACTCGGCGAATACCGAAAAATCTCCTTGGTCTCTCTCTCCTTTCAACCGCAAAACTACGGCGAGTGCCCCCTCGCCGCGGCACTACAAAACGTATCTCACTACTGACGTTCCTTCGATTACACTGTACTTGTACCTAGCGAAGTCGCGCCGACGTATATTACACGTATAACGCGTATATAGATATCCATGTATATGTATATATATATAAATTGTATAGATACATCGTCCAGTGGGAGAGACGTTGCATGAATGTGCGCGAGTGGAGCGATTCGCTCGCGGTGTACGGGGGTCGATTGTACCTGGACGAGGATGACCCAGTGATCCGAGCACGAGGAAAGCGATGACTTCCGACAGGTAGGGCCACTCCGGGTGACTCGATCGTGTTGGCACGCGTTTTTGGCCGAGCTAATTGGTTTTCGGGAAGGGTTACGGGGGGGTGGGGGGGGAGCGCGGGTGCAGTGCGCCACGATGATGCATCGCAGATCGATAGCGAATTTTTTGACTCTCCAGGGGGGGGTGGGTGGAGGCGATCGAGTGTCCACTTTCTCAATCAACCCGGACCCGCCGTCCTCGCCATTTGTTTATTTAATTATTGTTCGCCACACGTGAGGGGAGTTAGGTGTGTGTGTGGGTGTGCGAGTGTGTGGGTATGGGTCAGTTGGTGTGGTGACAGTGAAGTTGTTGGTCGCGTTTGTAATTATAATGCCAGCGAAACGTTTATTTTCGCACGATTCTGGACAATGCGGAACGAGTGGATAGAATTGTCGATGGAATTTGGGTATAAAAGGTCTAAGGGGATTTCGTTATGTAGGGTAAATTAAATATATTAACCTTGGTTTAAAGTTAATTTGAATTCATACGAATTCATACGAATTTAAAGAAAAAAATTAGTTATTAAATCTTATGAAGATGGGACAGGAATGTCATGAATGTTAAGATAGAAATGGTACAAAATTTCGTAAAGTTTGTTGTATGAAGTATCATGAATTAATATTTAATTCTGCGATATATATCTAGGATATTTAATGTCTCAATAATATACTAAGAATATTTCTGGGACTGGACATAAAGATATTATTTGAATACTAGGGTATTAATCTTAAAAATTCTTGTGTAGAATCATGATTTCTTCTGAAAAATCGTACATCCTGAATGTCATGCAATTGACACTGAATGAAATTTAAATTGAAATTAAGATTCAAAGGCAAATTTAAATATGTCAGGTGTTTTGAGCTTTTATACAGAGCAATTTCATTTTATTGTTTTTGCAATGAAAAGTGTCATGGGTGTAAAAAGATGGGATTTGAAATGCAGTTTCGTTAATTGTTAATACGGTTGCGTTCAAGATTTGTTGATTCGCGTCGAGTAAGTCAAGGCGATCCGATTATATTGCGTTATTTAAATTATTCCCTTTGGCACGGTCCATTGATTTTTGTTCCCTTTATACGAAGTATGATTTAAAAGCACCTCCAAAAATAACTTGCGTTTTCCAGCATTTAAACTCTCCTTGTCGTGGTTTTTTCCGTCCGGAAACGTCGGCTATAAATAATTCATTTTAAATGTAATTTCTCGGTTAAGAAGACAAAAGGGGTAATAATAATTCCGCCATTGAATTCGAAAGTATATTTAATTCGCACGCCGTACTTAATCAATTAATCACTTTGTACCATTCGATAACTTGTATCGCGAATGATCCTTCAAAATGGATTTATTGTATATTCCAAATTACGTTCCTACACATTTATATATAAATTGAGCGTTCAATTATGTTCAATTTCCAGGAAGCAAATGGGATACTTATCGCGCACGTAACGCCGGATCCGCTTTGACGTTAGAAAATTTTGAACATTATGGAGCGGATTAACGAAATTTCACTCGAATTCAACATCCATGACCATTATTGTCTGTCAAAGCCCATTACCTGTAATTCGTCAGCCGAATCTTATTCCGTTTTCACGTTAACTGTCCAACCGCTTTCTCTCAATTGTTTCAATTTTCATTACAACGAATTAATTGCAAACCACCGGAGTTGTGCTTCCAAATGAAAAACATAAACAAGCTTTGTTTCTGTTTTGTATTAGATCAAAGCGACCCCCCTCCCCCCCTTTTTTTTAAACTATTGTTCATGGTACTTCCTTAAGAAAGTTTCACGTATATTTACAACGTCAAATTGGAAATTTCAATTGTGAAAGAAAACCTTAATCCCCCGTTGAATTTCTCCCAAATTGACGTTCGAAAGTGGAAATTCGAACGGGATCGTTTTTTACTAATGAAATTCGCAAAAGTCATTTCCCACGTGGAAATTGTCACGTTATTTTCCAACCTGGAATTTCGACTGGTGAATTTTTTCAAATGAGGAAGCATCGCTTTTGACTCCGTTATTTATCCTTTTGTATATTTGTAAACAGTGTTGACAGTTCTCATTTAATGAAACCGCCTTTATTCTTCGATTCCAGATCACTGAGTCGATTCATTCATCGGTTATCCCATTTTCGGGACAGAAAAAAGAGTTGAATCTTATCAATTCCGCTGTACATTCGGAGGCAAAGTAGAGAAAAAGGGTCACTGGATAAAGGGAAGAAATAGGAAACGTCGCCGCGCGGAATCATTATCAATTAAATCCAATTAAACGAAATAAAAAGAAGAGAAAAAAAGGAGCCAAAGTGGAAGCAAACGGCTAAAAATAGAGTCCAGCTTTTGGCCAACTTTAATCGACGTTTCCCAAATGACCGAGACTTATCGGTCGAAAGCACTTGGCTTTCTAGGTTCAAATCATTTGGGGAAGTTATTTGTTCCTTGGGATGTTTCCGGTGTACGCGGAGCCCTTGAACTCCAGGTACCCGATCGTTCTTGCGTCCGATTTTCCTGCGCCAGGGTCCTTATCCTCGGCGCATCGGTACTGCCATCGCAGCGCTGATAAGCTTACGCGCTCCATTTGGCCCAATTAAGTCGGCCGCGATGACATCAGTCCGCGAGAGTTTTGTGCCCAACATTCCTATCCGGCCTTTTCTCTCCCTCGCGTCACTTTTCCTCCGCGCAATTACGCTCGCCGACTCGCTCGCGTTTTAATCTTCCACGCGTATTGCTCGCAAAACAAACGAAAAATTGATCGGTGGGCAAAAAGTTATCGCCTTTAATCGCCCATAAATTATTGTCATCTTAATCCGTGCTCCTCTTTCGTGTATTTATAATGCCTAAAGCAAATCGCGTTTACATTATTTCTGGCAGAAAGATTTTATTACATTCAAATGGACACTTATAAGAATGTGAGAGTATATTTAATTGGACACTCCATGGCAATAAAACTTCGTATTCCATGATACTAAAACTTGTCACTTCGTAACACTTACATTTGACCATAAAACTAGCACTTTGTGACACTAAATTTGACAGTCTATAGCATTAAAATAGTGTATTCCATGACACTAAAAACTGATATTTAAATAGCACTACAATTTGAAAATTAAACTAACACCATGGCACTAAAACTTGACACTTACATTTGACAATAAAACTAGCACTCTATGGCACTAAAATTTAACACTATAGCATTAAAATTTGAAACTCCATGACATTAAACCTGATATTTGGATAGCACCACAACTTGACAATTAAACTAACACTATGACACTAAAATGTGACATTCCATAGCATTAAAATAGTGTATTCCATGACACTAAAACCTGATATTTGTACAGCACTACAACTTGAAAATTAAACTAACATCATGGCACTAAAACTTGACACTTTATAGCATTAAAACTTGATACTCCATAAGACTAAAACTTGTCACTTCATGACACTTACATTTGACAATAAAACTAGCACTTCATGGCACTAAAATTTAACACTCCATAGCATTAAAATTTTATACTCCATGACACTAAAAACTGATGTTTGCACAGCACTACAACTTGACAATTAAACTAACATAACATGGCACTAAAACTTGATACTCCATGACACTAAAACCTGATATTTGAACAGCACTACAACTTGAAAAATTAAACTAATACCATGGCACTAAAACTTGACACCTTATGACACGTACATTTAACAATAAAACTAGCACATCATGGCACTAAAACTTGATACTCCATGACACTAAATCTTTTTAAACAATACATTAAACGTCACATTCTAAACACGAACGAAACGTTTATAATTTATACTGAAAAAATTGCATTATAAATGAAAAGATAGGAATACTGCATACTTCATTCCCTGACACTTGTGCAATTTATACTGTTAAATCATTCAGTCGATACAACATTATATTATAGACACATTATATACATTATACAATACATTATAGGCACACAAACATGTGTTATAAAAATATCCCACCTCCAACTTAATTTGATTTAAATTGGTTTTTTTAATTGATAGCGATTTGCTTATCGAATACTTTAAGGAAATCGAGTCGTAGAGTCAGTTACATTTTAGATTCTATTGGTGATACCGTTTGACTTCTACAAATTGTGTTTATTTTATTGACAGTACAGTTTGACAGCTGTTAGTGAGTTTAATTTTTATTTGTGAAACGTCAGACGATCGCGAATGTCAGTTGAAATCAATTTTAATCGTTTATAAAGAAATAACGGAGCGAATTATAATAACAAACTGCTGAAATGTTAGATCCAAATCAGAAGTAATTAACATTGAATCATATTGTTTTTAATGGCCTTATATGGTTACATTTTATTCCATCGATTGTTCTTTTATCTTTCAATTATTTAAATCGTATTTCAAACCTTTCGTTTATTATGATTTTGTTGTTCAATTCACAAAGATTGAATGGAAAATTGTTGCATTCTTTCTTTCTTTGTTAAACAATTTATTAGATTTAATTGTTATTGTTAAACCTTTGATTAATCCTCGTCTGAATAATGCTTGTAATTAAAAACTATGCAATATTGTTTGTCTTGCAACGCAATAATTCAATGCGAAATGAAAATATTTGTAATTATTCCACAAAGTCATTTTAATGTGGGTAATAATGTCGCGTAAAAGAAAACGTTGTAATTACAAAAATTGTCCATTAAATAGTGTTACGTTGATATGTAAAATTATAACAATTTTAATCGACTGTGTTACCATTGTTATTTAATAAGTCCAATTTCACGTATAATGACATATTTATATTGGAAAACGAAAATATCTTCAATTGATAGCGATGAATCATTTTCCAATCCATTAGCTTCTTAAGTTATTTATTATTCTAATCCAATTAAAATATAAATTTTCCGTATTGGATTATAATATTTATTACTGTTAATTGATCTAATTTTGATTTCAATGCGGAGAAAAATGTTTGGCTCAATTTTACTATAAAATTTGGTACCAGAACCTTGCGAGTTATTTGGATGGAAATTTTACTAGAAAAATGGTAATAATTCTGAGCTTTAACATTCTTTATCCTAATTTTGTAGTAAAATTTCATTTTCAAATATTTTAAGTATTTAAATATTGAACTTGTAGAGTTGCAATGGTATAATTTATAGTAAATTTTGCTCCATAATTTTTCTCAGCAAAGCTTTTAGACATACTTCAAATTGTATAAATAATTTATATTCTAATTAACGTCTTTAATTATCTGAAATACAGTAAATTTGATCAGCGTATCATGAAGTATTGATTACAAAATTTAAAATGAATAATATAAGCGTTAATGTTCACATTGAATTAAAATTGAAAACAGGTAAAATATAGCTTTTCACTTGTCGCGCTTTGTCACTTTTTGTATAATTGTTTAGTTATTTTAGTGCGAACTAAAATTGGACGATTGAAAAAAGCGATTGAAAAAAGTGTAACTATAATTATTATAATTGACAAAAATATCATATATTAAATGCAATTTTGTATTTGGAACGGCAAGCGACAAATGAGTGCTAGAACTTTTCACAATTTAAATTAAATTAGTTAACATTGAAGGCAACAAAATATTACGTTTTAGTAATTATGACCTCGTTAAATACAATCTCACTTGTTACAATTTAAATGAATTTCATTATTAGTGTAAAATTATGTCATTGCAATATTGATAGGGTTCTAACAAACATTTAGATAAGCAGAGATTGGCGTGAATATCCAACTGGGTGGGAGGGGAGGGGGGAAAAAAAGTTAAAACCGAGATGACAATTAGCGATACAATTTTTTAAACTGAAATCCGACGCCGACATCTCAGAGTCGTTCTTGTAAGAACGGTTTCGTCGACGAATACCGAGAATAGCGCGTAAGAATGTAATTTTTTAATTGAATCGAATGAAAGGAGTGTATACAATTGAAGTCGGCCAAAAACGCTGCGCCTGCGCAAATGCATTTGTTTGGGATGATATAATGATAATGGCAATTTTAAACGACGCGTGTTTATCTTACGAGTGAAAACTTGCTAATGTTTATTGTGTTTCTTTTGCTTGATTTCACAGCAGAATGGAGTGGGTGGAGATCATCGAACCTCGCACTAAAGAGCACATGTATGCTAATTTAACCACTGGAGAATGTGTTTGGGATCCACCACCTGGCGTACCTGTGTAAGTATAATGATAACTGATGTCGATAACGAAACTAGCAAATCTGACGACGTTAACAAAACTATCAAATCTAATGAGAATAACGAAACTAACAAAATTAACAAAACTAACAAAACTAAAGAAACTAAACAAAACTAAAGAAACTAAACAAAACTAAACGAAACTAACGAAACTAAACGAAACTAACAAAACTAACGAAACTAACAAAACTAATCATAACTAATGGGATTGAAAAGTGAAACGTTCTTGGAATAAAAAACGTAAATGAAATGACGAATGAATCATTTCAAAAGTTAAACATATATGAAAACATATGTGACATATATGTTATACCCAACAAAAATCAACATATATCCAGCATATATGAGGCATATTTGTGGCATATAACAATTTTTACCTAGGAATAGGATTTGTAATTATTTATAAGGTCAAAATAATGAAAGAAAAACAATAATATTGTTTATTTACATCCAAAGGACATAAAAATGGACGTAAATACAAAATACAAAACAAAGTTTGTTTGCATTTTATGATTTGAAAACAGTTCGTTTTCCAACCCCCAAAAATGTAAGCGAAATTTTGCTTTAGTTTTATATTTAATTCCACTTTAATTGTACTTGAAAATGCAAGACAATTCTTTATATTTATATATGACGTATCAAATGTTTACATTGTTTATTTACATTTTAAAAACATTTCCATCTTCGGTTTCATTGATAGCTATTATTTCTTTCTTTTCTTTGTCTGTATAAAAAAAAAGTATATAAAGAATTATCAGATTGATTTGTTTATAAGATAGAAAATAACTTTTATTTCCAAGAATAGTAATTGATATTGGAGAAAAAAAGGTCTTGATAGCGCATTCTGTAAAAAGGGTGGAACACTTGGGTGAAAAAGAAGTTTAGTTCTAGTATATTAGTGGATAGTACTTTATTTCTTTTTTTACCAAGATACAATAATGCAATTATTTTCCTTAAAATAAGATAAAATGAGAAATGAAAAGAAAATAATATAGTAATTCTGTAATTAATACTTAAAAATGCGGTACCATTTACTAGACTGTATGGTAATATTCTTAATATTACTTCATAGAGTCCCAGAATGCCAGAAAATGTGATAATTTTTATTATTTTATTTCCCTTAGTATTCTTTCTTTTACTATTTTATGGCGTTGAAAAAGGAAACGTTTTCAAAACACAACATCTAAACATACTTTGTTTTTGTTTTGTATTTACATCCATTTTTATGTCCTTCATATTAAAACAAACAATATTATTGCTTTTATTCCATTATTAATTCGACCTTCCAAATGTTTACAAACATCATTTCTTTATACGCTCGATGTTAAAAACGTTTCATTCCTCAGTTCCGTAACCCTTTTTGCAAAAAAAAATCTTTTTTTGCTCTTTTTGCAAAAAGAGCTTGGCCAGAAAGAAAGCTCCATCGAAAGCCGTCGATAGGACAAATAAAAGCAACGGGACATTTAACGTTGGCGATTAAATATTCGCCAGACGCACTCATCTAAGGAATCTATTTAGATTAGAGAAAGTTGTCACGGCAGCGGCCGGAGTTTTCCTTCGCCGACCGCGCCGCCGGATGCCTATCGCGCCATCCTTGTTCCGATATGGAGTAGAAAATTAAGCATGAAATATTTGGCCTCGTAACGCGATGATTTTACTTTTCATCCAGTTACGTTTAATTGAAAGTTTTTGGATCAGGGTTACTGGATAAGGGAACCGGACGGTATTGGTATACGTTGGAAAAGGGAACGGTCGATTAATGTCTCTTGTCCTTTTTTGTCTTCTTTTTCAGGAAGAAGACCGACAACAACCAGTGGTGGGAGCTGTTCGATCAAAATACTTCCCGATTTTACTATTACAATGCAACGTCGCAAAAGACGGTCTGGCACCGGCCTACCGACTGCGATATCATTCCGCTGGCTAAATTACAGGTAATGTAGTAAGATAAGGGGGGGGAAGAATGATCCTGTACTATTTTGCGTTACATAAACGGCGAGGTCTCGCTGAATGGGTGCTTGACACATTTTAAACATATTTAGATGAAAATCAATATTGCCGATAGAGGGCTGAAATGTGACAGGCTCGATTAATAAGTTGACTGTGCTCTAAATGAACTGTTGGGCAAAGACAAAAACAACATGATTGGATGGGCCAATTTCGAAGTTCATTGAACCAAATTTTATGAATGAAGTCAGTAAAGTTATGGTAGACAGTTTTTTCCTTCTTCTTCTTTTAATAGAAAAGAAGGAGAAAGAAATGCTAATTTGTGTTAAGTGAAAAAGTCGATAGATGTCACTCGTAATGTCAATTAAGAGTGTAAAATTAATTGACACTTGATTGGGATTAAAATTTAATATTTGTATAAAATTATAGTGTTTTTTTTTGTTTATATAGTAACTCTTATTGTTCGATGAACTGGAAAAAACAGTTGAACTATAATATTTTATAAAATAATAATTAATTTAAGAAAATTGCGACATCTGTTGGAGGTGAAATATATTTAGAATTGTTTAAACTGTCTTTTATGTATTGAAATTTTCTTTTTCAAATAGCTATCTATTACAAAATTTCTGTTGACACGAAAATCTAACCTCTAAATAATCAATAAAACGAATTCCACGAGATTTAGCTTTCTAAGAAAAGTGGTTTCTAAGAAAAATACATGAAAAGCAATTTAAAACAATTTTAATATGTTCAACTTTCCACAGACGTTACGTTTTTCTTATATTATTCATTATTCAATGAAATATTTATAAACATTCATTTTGGCGGCAATTTTGCCAATTTGAATTTTATCAACGATTAACCCTTCGCCTTAAAAATGAATTTTATTATTATTATTATCAATTATAAGTTACATTGTAAAAGATGTTTAAGTATTAAAGATTTTTAATTACTAAAGGCTTATTAATAAAAAAAGAGTTAACGTTTAAGTTAATTAAAAATGAATAATTGTTCGAACAAAGTGCAGAATTGAGCGAGGGTATTTGTGAAACAGCACTACCGCTTGTTAAGATATATCAGCTGTTGAAAAAATCATCAGCGTTCATTGGCCAATAAGATAAGCGATCGTCGAGTATTATATATAAGTGTCCTGAATGTGGGAGACTCGTTTAAAATGCATATTTATGTGGGGAAATGTATCCTATGTGTTGAAGTATTTTTATACACGTGTAATTGTTCAAAGCAACGAGTGGTAATATTTTATGAACCGAACATAATTGCAACATCATTTACACTTTTTAGAAAAGTATCGTAAAGTACAATTTTAACAAATCATATATAAATGTTGATATTGAACGGAACGGAACGGAATGGAATTGAAATTTGAGAATATTGAATTTAATTTTGGAAGTTTTCGGAATTGAAAATATTTCAACTTCATTGGATGGAATTCAGTTTATGGTAATTGCATTCCCCTATGGAATCAGAGATATTAAATGTTGGGAACGGAATTGAACCGGTGAACTATTAAAAATAAAATGTATTGGTAGCCCTGCGGACTACCAACTTATTTCACTTTCATAGTGAATAAAATACCGTACTCAACTTGATAAAAAGTGATTTCAGGTTGGTAACCCTTCGCCTATGACCAGGGTTACCAACTTAAAACCACTTTTTTTTACCGAGTTGAGTAATATTATATAAAAAGTCCAGTGTTCTAATCGACTTAAATTCTCCCATATCTAAAAAAGTAGTCTGAATTATCAAGCATTAAATCAATATTTACAAAACCCCTAACTCCGTGACTTATCGCGTCGCCTTAATCCAAAACTTTTGCAACTACTTTTCATATATAAATAAAAAAAATTACTGCGCCGTATTATAGATTGAGAAATAAATTTACCATTTCAACATTTACGTTTCCTTTGAACCGAGCTTAAAATAACATTTTTCTAGCATAAACACATAAAAAGTTCTCGTGCATTTTCTCGGAGTATTAAATCAGAAAAGCAATAAACAAACTTTTGCCCCGTGTGAATTAGTGGAATACTTTTTTATCCTTTTTTTGTTTGTTGACAATATTTTATTGTTGCCGATATAATTTAACAAGAAATCGTTTTGTTTACAAAGTGAATCATTTTACTTAATGTAGCGAGGCAAATATTTCTAACTGATTAAAAACAGTTATTTAATTTCGTATATGTATAAATTAATTGCAGTTGTCAACATTAAATTATTCTAACTGTGCGGCTGATTCAGACATTCATAATATTTCCGAATTAATTTGTGGAAAATTTAGAGGTTAAATATTTGTTTTTATGCATAATATTGCCATTTTTTTATTGAGAAAAATCAATGATTATCTTAAGTAATTATTATTAATAAAGGTTGAAATAATTTATATTAAATAATAGTAATAAATAATAATAATACTACTACTATTGATAGTATTATATAATACTATTAATAAAGAATTAACAATTATTATGTATTACTATTAATAATACCTGTTGAGTCATGGAAATTATTTTTTTTGGAATATAAATACTTGAAAAACGAAAAATTAATGAGAATTTAATGTGCTAAGGTGTACTATTACTAAATGGCCAACTCATGATGAACATAACCTTATAGTTTAGGTAGTTTTTAAAAATTTATAACAGTTTAAACACTCAATTTCAAATTTCCCACCATAATTTGAAGTTTTACCGCCAAAATTTGAATATCCAAGAGGTAACCTAGTCTTCCAAATGGGGCC
This sequence comes from Leptoteleia sp. ZL-2020, assembly GCA_022817305.1. Taxonomy (NCBI): domain Eukaryota; kingdom Metazoa; phylum Arthropoda; class Insecta; order Hymenoptera; family Scelionidae; genus Leptoteleia; species Leptoteleia sp. ZL-2020. The sequence continues at coordinate 962 of JABFPN010005367.1, read as the reverse complement.
GTTAGTCATTTCTATATATATATATATGGTATATATGTTATACTATTTATAAATCAACATATATGTCTCATATATCACATACATAAGGCACATATAAATTTTTACCCGGATTAAAATTAGGTTAAATTTCTACGGCTGATTTAACTACACCTGTACATAATTCTAACGAACTTTGCAGGTTAGTTTTTTTTCCATAAAATTGCTTTGCCTACGATAATTATAACTTCCACTCGCGTCGATGATAACCCAACAATACATCTAACGTAAACACCCATAAAAGTGGAATAAAGTCATCGGAATCTATGTTTATTTTTACTTCCCGTAAAAAAAAAAGAAAAAGGAAGTAAAAATACATTTCCGTTTATTGGAAATATTTTGATATCGAATGCGCGCGCTGTTCAAATAACCCCCCCTCAAATTTACCATAAAATCGTACCGAGAAAAGCGCCTTTCTCAATTTCACATCTGGTGTTTTTCATCACTCGGTTCTGTCGGTTCCGAACCACTTCCGAACTTTTGTAGAACCTAGCGGAATCTGTTAGAACCTGAGGAGAAATTGCAAATGGCGATACACGTTATTGTTAAATTTTAGGTGCTTTATTCGGTATTAATATATTAAATTTTGTAAGTTTTAAATAATGTATTAATGTCACTAATCTAGAATTTTATATCATATTTCATTGTCGTACAAATTTCAAAATAAATATTTAAAATAACAAAAATATTAAGAAGTATATCAAAAATATAGAAATTGCTTGTGTTGTTAATTATTAAAAAAAGATATTTCATTATTACCTCTTCATCATTATATTTATGCACCGTTTGAATATAATTCATAATTTTTGGCCGTTTGCGTTTTAAAGAAGAGTATTTCTCTTCGCTGTCATCCGACGATGTAGAAATGTCTAAATTTCTAACAGGAAATGTGGACCTTTTAGAGATGTCAATTACATAATTAATGC
>JABFPN010005366.1:0-13318 GCA_022817305.1 Leptoteleia sp. ZL-2020 | reverse complement strand
CGCGAGGGGCGGCTCTCCCCGCCGCACCCGGCCGCCCCGCGGCCCCCCGGTCCTCGCCAATTTCAAGCCCCACCACCGCCGCGGCGCCACTTGGCCCCCTGCCGACCCCCTCGTCCTGCTCCTGCGATCCCTCCCTTCCGCCAATCCACCCCTCCAGCGAGCCAACGCTCGCGCCTCTTTTACTACTCTTTTCTTTATCGCTCTATCTCTCTATCTCTCCCTCTCGCTCCCTCTCTCTTCTTTTCCTCGCGATCCCTCCATCGTCAATTCGGCATTTAGCCCGTGCATAGCCAAACTTATGTACAGTTAGCTGCGCATCAAACACGACCATTTTTCTACCGCCGCCAGTCCCGGGGCCCCGCGAATGCCCATTCCTCCCGAGCCTTCTCCCGCGAGGCCGAGCCTCGTCAACATCTGCGCCGGCCTGCTCCTTTTCAACATTCCGCGCCCTCTTTCTTATTACTTTTCTTATTACAATTATCATCCTCTCAACTTTGCCTTAACCCTATACCGACCGCTCGCGCCGCTTTCTCGCGCCGCTCCTTGCCGGGGCCCCTCGCGCGCATTTCTTGCCCTTTTTCGCATTTCTTGCCTCATCCACCTCCTCCTTTAAGCTCTTGTAATTATTGCCAACGTGATAATTAATGTAATCGGCAGCGTATTTGCCTCCTCTTCCTTATTATTATTAATCTTCTTCTTGCTCCTCGGCTCTCGGTTCGCGCCGCTCCTCCTCCGTTACTCTTTGCCGCTCGTTCGCATCGTCCTCCCTCGGTTCATCTTCTTGTTCCTCTTCCTCCTTTCGCTCCCTTTCCCGATTCTCATGATTCGCGCTTCACCGACATATGGTCCGCGTCGTTTTTTGCGTCCACAGATCACTGCACAACCACACTTATCTGGAAACTGTCTCCGATGATGAACACTTGGCGCTCGAAAAATGAGCCTTATGTATTCAATGTACGAAAATTCCCGCACGCCATTATAAACATTGCACTTTTTACTCTGCCACAGAGCTTTTCCTACTTTATCGACATTTGTCGACGAAAATTACACCCTTTTGCCGCTTATATTTTACGATTTAAACTTTCTAGATAATTTTTTATGATTTTAAAGAGTTCCTTGGCAGCCTAATTTTAAAGAATTAAATGATGACTTTTTCTTGGTGTACTTTTTTATTGAAGTCGCGACTGTCACCAATGTCACGAATCCTAATGGATTCAAAATTTCATTACATTTGCGGGGAATTGTAATGGAGGATTTATTCATATAGCTCGATTACATTTGACGATATATAATTGAATTTGTCGGACTTTAAAAATAAACAAGAGTGGCGAAGACGCGCGTGATTTATATTTTACGTATTAATAATATTTTTAGACACGTATCTCAAGGATATTTAATTTAATTATTTTTAATAAAGAGCCGAATGATATTTAGTATTAAACTCATAATGCAACGTAAATATAATAAACGTTTTATTCAAAGACAATATATATTTTAATTAAATTTTCCATCAAAAGTATTATAATAATATTTTCTCTATAAGCATTTGAAAGCATTTAAATTATTCATGAAAGCATCCTCTGAAATTAACAGTAATGAAATGTACATTATTTAATTATATAAAATGTTCAATAATTGTATATAAATAATATTTGTTAATCATTCGTTATGCCTGCTTTTGATTTTAAAAGCACGCTCCGAAGCGAGGCGAGCATTTTAATTCGTGCACATGTATAAACATTAATAATTACATAATTAGCAATAATTTTATTAATTATTTACTAAGCCGTCGTAACGTGTCTATTTTTTTATGCATGTATGCATCTCGATTATAAGTATTGTACAAATATGAATAAAAGCCGGGTAATTACATTAATGAGTATAATTTGCTGTAACATTTGTAACAATTGACATATGATTACTTTAATCATTTAAATGCATTGTTATTTATCAATTCCTCTAATTAATGTAGTCTAATTAATTTAATTACCAATGAAACGCCAATAAAAGAATGAAAGAGGCCCGAAAAATGTATATTCAATTCCCGCAAGTTAATAATGAAATTTCTATTTTCACATTTAATTAATTACTAATAAAAACGTTGAATTAATAATTTCGCTTAATTAAGACTTAAATAAAGAAGGTTAATTAATACTCAAACACTACAGATTGATAAATTGTGCAAAAAAAAAAAATTATATCACCGCGATAAAATTATCTAGGTGTATTGTAATAATAAAAATAGGAGAATTTTTGCTTCCCCCTTTTTTTTTTTGTTCTATTGGAAACATGATTTTAGATACATCGGTACAATGTGTGGAATTGTTAAAGTCGATGTGACGTTGCATAGTTGACATTTTTGAAGCTGCTCGTAGAATCGAATGCTCCATGCGGGTTTATAATACACTTGCGAATATATATAGGAGATAACGTTATGTCGTTTACGCAAGCAGTGACATTGCCCTGGTTCTCCGATCGCAATGGTGATTACTGTAAGGGAAGCGAAACGTTATGCGAACTGTGCGTACCACAATGTAATATTAAAACAAATCTATAACAAGATTATCAGTGTGCGTTATTAATTTTTTATTGCAAGCTTGGCAAAATGAAAACATTTCAACCCTTTTGTTCGTATTTGAACGACATTTTAACGTGAAATTTGCAGTTTTCTTAGTCCAACTTTTTGCAATTTGATTGTCATCAATATCAACGTTGTTTTTATTTTATTTTATATACATACTGTTTATGATATGTAATATAAAAGTTTATATTAAAAAAAAGAGTAAATAATTGTAAATAAAAAGAAAGTAAATAACAATGCCAGTTGAATGTTAGCACTTGTTGACAGGATAAAACGACGTAACACTTTTGCAATAAACATTTCAACGTACTGTTTGTTTGTACACTTGGACACAGACGGAAACAAGTTCAATTAGAAAAAATGAAAATATTATGTAGCATTATTTGGTAAATAAACACGTGCAAAGCGTGTTTTTCATATTCAGTATTTGCCAAATGAATTGTTCTTCTTGGCAACAAATTACAATCTGTTTCCTAAATGTAAACAATTGTACACCGAAAAAAATAAATAGCATATTTAGCAATAAATCCTGGAATATTGAACCTATACGTTCTTTGTATGTGTATCACTTATAATTTTTGGGAATTTTTTCTATACACATTGTATAATATTCTATGTTTATAGAACTGTATGCATTACATATACTTATTTTTTCCATAAATTATTACAGTTACACCTACAGAGTACATATAGGTTCAATATCCCAGAATTTATTGATAAATATACTATTTCATTTTTCTCAGTGTAATGATATATAAGCAATTAGAAATTCCGTATTAAATTAGATCGCATAAACGGTACACGAATCTTTGAAGGGAATTAAGCTTTGTTTAATTTTAAACATTTCCATCTCAATTAAAATGTAATATTTGATAAACAATTGTTTGTAATTAAATTATTGTTCTTTTTAAAATTGCATCGACCGCAAATATTGAATATTGCATAAAATACTAATTCCCAAATTTGCACGAAAAATATTTAAACGTACATTAACTTCTGCGTAGAACAGTTGGATATTAAATTCAAATTTCAGTTATCTGAATCTCATTTATATTATCATGATAACTATTCTTTCACACCTGCTTGACAGCGGATGCACTTATTTGTATTTTAAGGTGAATGCAAGTAAATAATAAATCTTAAAACAAGAACAATAATAGAGGAGAATCTTGACTGGACGAGATTATACAAGGGAGGCCGAATTTTCGGCGATGTGTACAAACGTGCGAGTATACTTTGCACAAAACTGGTTTCCTATGCCATTCCTTCTCCTTAACGTGAACGAAGCGTTCACCCTGTATTGCGCGTCCTCAAATAATCGTGCCGTGAAAAGAGCGTAAGATCGACTTTTAAAAACATTATTTTAATCACATTCTTCGCGATGGCTGGTTGAAATGTTCCCAAATTTACGGCCACTGCCAAAACTTTGCATTTTTATTGTTTCGTTGTTTAAAAAGCAATTATCAAAATCTAATTAGTCTTTTGTGTAAAGAGTTTTAGAATGCACAAGCAATCATTCAAGCGCAACATTCGGGTTAAATAATAGTATCGTATCACGAAGCAATTTCTCTCCCCTACTAATCACAGAAACCGCTATGTAAATGTTGAAATATATGCAGATTTAAAACTATGATTACAATTACTATTATTTTTATTTAAATTCAATTCCACTCAGAATTGTGTGATATAAGTATTATGTATGAGTTATTACTAATATTCTATAAAATCGGAGAACCATGACAGTGTCATTTCTTGCCTAAAAATATTAATTAATTAATTTACTTTAAAGAGACCAATGATATAAGCTTTCCATTTTTGACATTATATACTTCTGTATGTTTTATAAAATTTAATTAATTTAATATTCCCGTGTATACACTGATAAAAATTTACAGAATTTACACAACTAAAACTTGTATAATTGCATAATGATTAGTTACCACAATTGCAAATACAGTTGTGGCAACTGTAAACTGAAGGATAAAGAAGTACTTTGACCGCAACTCTATTTTATAGTTGATTTTGGGGTAAACTGTTAAAAAAGGAGTTGCGACATATGACGACAGATTACGGTGCGATTACCGTATAATTGTGCGAATATTTCGTATAATTTGAGTGAAACGGAAATGCACATTTTTACGTTAAAATTATAAAAACAACTTACTTTCAAGTCTTAATAAGTTTTATGATAAATAACAAGTCTTATCAAAGAATATACAATGGAATTAAATGCAGAATAGGGAATCATTTAATATCAAATAAAATCAAAATTAAAGTTAAAATTGACGTCATAATTGGAAACTAAATAACTGAAATTTATAGACTAATCTTAGAATACTGGTTAAATTTTTAAAACTATAAACATTGTCATCAGTGTGAGCATTTTCATCTGTCAAAATCATTAAATTTGTTTCAATGTATAATCATTTAAAGTTTAAATGTCAAAATTCTGATGGATCGATTACGAAAAACTTGATAATTCAACTTAGCAAAATAAATTGTGGGCTATAAATTTGTAAATCATTAAAATAAATTAATTAATTTTCTTAATTCCATTTCATATTTCTCTCAACTCAAAATACTCATTGCACGAAGTAATCCGCACCATAATCGACTCTGAAACCAAATCTATTTTCATAGTTATGACAATCAAAAATTTTTCTGAGATACACACAAACAAGAATAAAATTTTCGAAACGAAATGCAATTGCAATAATTCATAGTAACGATTCAATGACGAGGAATAAAATTAAGCCGGGGAAAAAACAAACAAAGACAATTGCGGCGTTAGATAATGAAGTGATAGGCACGGTAATTAAAAAAGCGTAAGCCTGTGTGCGTAAGTGGCATCCTGCAATAAAGCGACGCGTCTAAGAAAGATTTAAGACGTAAAATTGCAAATTCGGCTACGTAAGCTCAAATAACGAGACGATGCGGCCCTTAGACCTTACTAGCGGATTGGGCAGGATGGCTCCCTGCACGTTTGCTAGTCGTTCGAGGGCCATGAACCTTGAACAGGTTGCCCCTTTGGACATTCACCTTCTGCGAAGCCCCTTCGATTCTCTTTCCCCTCCCATTTTTTTTCTCTCACATCCGAAAAGTTTCGCTCCTCTGCCTTCGGAACGCCGAAAACTAGCAACTCTGGCCCTTTGCACGCACTGCACCGCGCCGCCTTTCCCGTCCTCTCCTCGGAAACTATTCACGTAGTCCACTGCAATCACTCGCGCCCTCCCCGCCCCGCTAACCCCGGCCCCGGCCATCGTCACGCTCATCATAATTTGTCAAACTTTTCGACTATTCCCCCGCTGCCACTTCTCGCAAATATTTCATCGCTGTCAATTCCAACGGATCAAGCTATGCACCTTCCGTATAATGGGATGCACCAGTTGCATTCGCAAGGACAAGCACCACCTTCGCGTTATTACGATAATAGAACTGTATCTTGATTTATTGGCTCCCATTAAAAAATTATAGTAATATAAATACTGCAAACATTGCGAATATTTTGCCGTTGTAATTGAAGATGTTATCGTCATATTTAATAACGTTATCAGCGTCCGCGTCACGTAAATCTCGCCAAAAGACAGTTAAAGTTGAACATCATGGATAGTTAGTAAAATAATGTTTCTGATATCAGTGACATCAATCGTATCCTGGAGTGTCGGTAAAACAAAACTTGAAACGTCGTAAACGTCGAGAAAATTCACGGACCTTTTTTCCACTTCTCTCTCTCTCTCTCTCTCTCTTTCAAAGACAAAATCCCCTTTGGAAAATAATTCTTCCGTTTTGTTCGCGTAGCTGGAGCGAGTCCCTTCCCCCCCCCCTCCCCCGTGCTTTTTCATTTTTTCATCTCTCCTCCATTTCTTTTTTTCATTGCGTAATTGGCGCTTGAGGCTAGTTTTGTTGTAATCAAAATGACGGATTTCATTTGAATGTCTTGCCGTTACGATTAAGCGGCGCATAAAGCGAGAGCATATCGTGTGCATGCAGAAACGGCAAATAATAAATTCCTAATCATTGCATACCTGAGCGTGTTGCAAGAGCACCGCGAAGATTATGATGATGATAATTATTATGACACCTACAAGTGTATCGTAAGCACTTGAAAAGTGCAAGTATTAGCAAAATATTTGCCGCGTGATTTAATATTGTAATTTGCGATTCTTGCATGGTATACCTAGCGCGACGTTATCCACCTAATCATTCATAGAACGTACTTGGGCAATCTTATCTTTGCCTAATTCTTAAGTTACGCTGATGCAGCGTTTCGACTTTTAATAACTATGAGATCGAATGAATAACGGCGAATAACTAACGATAACACTTTCGCGAGGCAACTTTTTTTTTTATAAACTGAAGATATCCCGATCGATAATTTTAAAACTCAACTTCAGTCGACAAGTTAATATAATTTAAAATAAACTGTTGTAAGATTTAGTATATGAATTTACGTATTATTTTAATAGATATGAATATTTAATAAAACTTTGTTCAAACAATTAATATTACAATAAAATAAAAATTTTACTTTAATGAATCCTTTTGAATCAAAGAAATCTGATTATTTTGATACTTTAAGATACAAGTGAAACATTTCCTCCGTTAAATTCTTTATATTTAATTTAAAAAAAAATACGTTGAATAGAAAATGGCAATTTGAGCAACGGCAACCTTAAAACGTCACGTTGATATCAATAATGTTAAATAAACATGATGCTGCTTTAGCATCGTAAAATGTTGCTTTGCCATTTGTCATCGCGAGTATGACACTTTTGGTTTACCGTTACGTAAAAGGTCGTTAAAGAATGATACAATTTTTGTCGACTGTAAGCAAAATAAATAACATCATTTTATTATATTAAAAGTGACGAAATAATTTCTTTTAACGTTTCCTTGCTCGCACGATTTGAGTAGTTTTTATTAATATTATTATTATTCTGTTCCATTTAATTCGTTTAAAATGTTGGAACGATTGAAAACGAAGAAACCTGATAACGAAGGAGCAGATGTGACGAAACTTTTTGTCTTCGAATTATTACTTTCGTATGTTAGAGATGATTGCATAAAATTAGTTAGACTCTGAGAACCGCACCGGTTTAAAAGAGGTTGATTATGCATTCACCGGTTCGGCTTATGTGGTTGAACGATGTGTCACTGTCACTTCGCGTTCGTCCGTCTTTGCTTCCATTCGTACGTCCGCAGTCCACGTAATGACGTCGGACCACCAAGTAGCACCTTTATATTTAACTTTATTGGTCTATTATATTAAATTTCATTAATGCCGAATAAACAACCGGGCGACATTTTTGGCCGCGGCGCAATAAATGACAAAGTCTTGAACGAGCGACAAAAAAAAATGGTTTTCAACTTTAGCGATATTATCTTTGCTTCGGTTTTGCCTCGCATTAATAACTTAATCATTTGAGTCTATGATTTTGTAATTTGCAAGTTGAAAAGAGGTAGGACGACGTTTCAGAACGATGCACCTTCCATTTATGCAGGCGCATTATAACATATAATGAAGAAGCGGAAACTCTTCCCGTTCATTCATTATTTAGCCAAAATTTGTATCACGTGTTGGACATGCAATCTGCTCTATACTTTGCATAAGTGATCCAATATAAATGAGAAAAATGAAATGAAAAGGAACCGGAAGTGTTTGTTAATTCGGGATAAGGTTGAGGGGACAATAACAATTCGAATGGAACACTCTTATGATAACGTCCAATAGACGTTCAATTGACATTAGTCGATGTACTTTTTCTGTGCGACTAAGAACAAGATCTAAATTTATATGATACTCATTGAATTTGACCAATTTGTTACGTTATGTAGTTAATTTTAGTTCAAGAAAGGAAAGTTTAGTTGATGTACTAACATTTACGTTCAATATATTTAAATAATATTTATCTAATTTTTTTTGAATATTTAACGCCATTTTTTTTCATCGCATTTAACCATTCGTTCGTCTAATAGAGAAAAACCATAAATTGCGCGAAGAAATCAGTTCACGCACAGTCTTCCGTGAACATGATGCGCTGGCACAATGTTAAATTGTTACTTGTACGTAGTGACATAATACGTTCATTCGCACATAATACCGGGCAGGATATACGCAGTTTCCATCGATGCTCGATGCCACAATCAAATATAGTATTCATCGGATAAGCATAACATTTGCAAGCAATGATGCAACGGCATTGCTTACGAAATTGCCAAACGAGCCCGTAGAAAGCATTATGAATTTTAGACTTGCTTGCAGATTCCGTGACACCATTCCATAATTCCCGCATTTAAAATTATTAATTGGCATTCGCCTTAATAGATTGATGCAATTCGCAATTTGGCCGCATTTAGAATTTAAACACATCGTAATTTATAAACGCGTCAATGAATAATTACAAAAAGATGCCGATCATTTCAATATCGCTGAATAATTAATTTCCAAGATTGTTTTTTCACGGCTTCAGCCAAAATTCGACGAACCTTTGCGAATTGAATTGGGAATTATAAGATTGATAGGATTTTAACCGAACGGTCCAACATTATTTTAACTGCAATTAGAAAACGAAATCGTAACTCACACAATTGGGATGACATTCTCTACTATTACAATGGTAAAGATACTAAGATATCAACGATTAATGATGTTCGAAGAGTATATTATGCAGTTACCATAACCAAATTGGTACATTATAAGGAGATTACTTATCACAATTATGAGGTCTACAAATAGGTTTCCACTATTTGGAAGAAGATAAAACAATCTTTTGACAGCGTAACCTTAAAATATTAGCGATTTTTACCAATGTCAAATATTTTGTTTGATTCGACTATGTTGAGTTTTGAAAAGAATTAATGAGAATTGAAAAGAATTAATCGTTGATTAATTTGAAGAAAACTGCATTTCAGGCACATCGACTAATTGAAGAAATATATAGTGGGGCTCATCAAAGTGAGAAAATTTGTTGCGAGTTTCAAGTTAAATTACAGTGAATTTAACGTCAAAGACAAAGAACATACCGGATAACCGAAAGTTAATGAAAACGCAAAATAAAAAGGATTATTAAATGAAGGTTTGTGCCAAATACAACAAGAACTTCCACTTATTTTTGATGAAACATTAAGTATTATTGTTACACAGTAAATATCCAATTTTTTATTAAAAATGTCGAAGATGTTCTACGCCCAACTAGATTATTGAAACGAGCCCTCCGGGTGCTTTGCCTCAGAAACTTGTTTCAGAAAACAGGAGTTCTATCATACAAGTAATTTTTCAGTATGTTTACACGTCAAAAATGCGTAATTATTTTATTTTAAATACATCCAAAATGTTTCGGATTCAACATTTTATGTTCCTTCTGCTTGCATAATATAATTAATACAACCAAATTCTTTTCTCAATGCGTTGCATTGCGAAATTTGAATTCCCGAAGGTTGATTTGAAACAAAATTTGGCAAGTAATTATGCTCGCACGCCTCGCTCTTATTTCTTTCCAGCGTGCAGCATTTTCACAAATTCTTGGAAACATCTACGATATCTCTCTGCTGCGAAATGTTGCACGCACAGCAAATCCTTGGGTATACCAGTTTTATATTTCCAATTTTCTAACTACCAATTGGTGGCTCATTCGTATGAAGCTCTTGAGCGATGTAGAATTCGCAGACCGGTTTGCAGTGTCCTTGTGAGTCACATTAAATAAATTTCTTGACGTAACAAAAATATTGTTCTGAAACGATATTGATTCCTTTAATTTGAATTACGTCAGTTCACATGTTTTGTTCCATCGCTGCAAACAAGCGTATTTTATTTAACGTTTGCTTTTCGATTAAACTTCGTAATTATCAACGTGCGATAATTAAAATAAAATTAATCGCGTTGCAAAATTTTAATAATAAACCGTCTCAATGTCACAACCGAATGCAATTCTTTGAAGTCGCGAAAACAATCGTACGTGCAATTTGAATTGTGACACGGCGGGAATTGCGGAGCCACGCAAAAAATCTATCGGGCCAAGACGCCGGTCAATAATTAATAAGCTGAAAAGCGTATAAATGAATCATGAAGGGATTACCATTTTTTGGAAGCAACTGCCGAATATTATATTAAATATTATGTGGGAACTGCACCGTCCGGAAGAAAGTGCCTACGTAATACACAATTATTGTGCGCATCCTCGAGAATTTCCCCGGTAGAATTGTTAATACATTTATGTGCACCACGCATATTCGGTGCAAACAAACTGGCGGATATATTTCGGCTTAATAATACACAACCGTTGCGATGTAAGATAGTTATAATTAGGCGTGTATTCGGTCTAGCAATAAGCAGGTTACCCATGTGAACTTCCTTCATATTTTCGGCGGCATTTTAAAGTAGCTGTTAGGACTTGCGTGCAAATAAACCTTTATTTCAAGTTTATTTACGAATACTCTTTGCTGTGTACTGTTTTTGTTTTGTACTTCAACATTTTAGTACGAGAACAGTTGGAAAGCAGTCCTTCTCTGTTTAATAAGTTTGTTTATCTTCATTTTTTTTGCTCGTTTTTATTATTTTTTTTCTCTTATGAAACTTTAATTCTTGTAGATTAATTAATTAGAGTGATATATACAATTTCAATAAAGTGACTAATTGTTATAAATAATAAATTGTACTTAAAAAGATTTTTGTTTTGTTTTTATTGATAATAATTTTGCAAATTTCTTACAAAGAAAGATTTTTATTTACAATCTTAACCATATGAAAGAAATATAACTGAAAAAATTATTATTTTCTTATTAATTGACAGATTTTGTATCGATCGATTTATACTATTATAATAGTTAATAAATAATGATATATTTATTTTACACAAAACGAAAATAATTACACGTACTCTTTAAAATTCATTGCTACAAAGATAAAAAAACAAATAAAGCTGTTAAAAATATACTATATATTTTTCATAAACAGTTTGAATTTGCAAGCAGAAAAATGTTCAAATTTAAACAAAGCGCTTTATACCGTATTACCGTAACACAAAGTCAAATTATGCTTCATTATATTTTACTTTATTGTAAAATACTCTCAAAATGATAACAAATCTATAGGAATAAATCAAATTTTGTTTTATATCGTACGTTCTTTTGAAATTAAACTTTACCCAGAAATTTATTACCTGAATAATAGAATTTCATTCTGGTATTTTATTAAAAAATAATTTATATGATACACAATATAGTTTTGCAATTTTGTGCAGAAAATAAAATAATTTAGACTTGCAATTAAAAGCAAATTAATTAAAAATGTTGTATAATAATGACCGAATATTTTACAACAATAAACAATATAAGTAAATAACTCGATTTCAATAACTTATGTGTTGACTTTTCATTATGTAATCTTAGATGTAGAATAATTTTATTCCATTGTTATAGCTTTTAATAATCACTATAATAAAGATGAAAACATTAATCGAAAACTGGAGATTGAATTATTTATTTATTTTGTTTGTTGTCTTAAAAAATTCGGTCTCTAACATACAACAATAATTTAATATTAACAGACGTTAAATTACATAATATAATTAAAAATATTTGTATTTATAATTGAATTAATGGTATTTAAGATTATTGGCGACCACTTCTGATATAATGTAAAATAAAGAATGCTGAATCGGCATAGTCTGTTTTTAAACGTCCCAATTTTCTTGCGAAGCATTTATATGTCAATGTAAAATTTGTATCGTTTTAATGAATTCTTCCGTACTGAATTATATATTTTGTATTATAAAACAAATTAATTAAGATAAGTCAATATATTTTTTTTTCATAATAACCTCATTTACTGATAATCACAAAAACATATCCGATACATGAAGTTTTGAATATTTTTATTTATATATTTATTATTCATAATAATCAGTCACTTTATTAAAATTATATTTATAATTTAATTTATTATTTATTTTAATTTCCGAAAGTTTATTTTGATCATTCTTTATTTAAATAATAATTAAGGATAATTATTGTATAATTTCGTACCACTGTATGATGTAATGATTCTAAATGAATTTAAAATAAAAATTAAATTATTTTGGCATAAATATTTCACCAATAATGAATATTATTATCGTTATTATTTTTATTTACGAATAAGTTCTTTTAAAATACAAAAAATTCCGGAAGGGAAAAAGTTCACAACTTTTGGAAGTATTTGTTCAACATTTAATATTAATAAATCCATGCGTAAATAATATATTTTTAAAATGGGAAATTATAATAAGAATTTCAAAACTATAGTAATGCTGTAAATTGAAATTTAAAAAAAATAATTTAGTGCATTATGTGATTTTTATATTTCTTTCTATATTGAAATAATTCTTCTTAAAAATAGTATAAATTACTTTGTTTAGTAAAATATATGATTTTTGAAAATATTTTGAAATAAACCGAATGTTTTTAAAAGTATAGTTTTCATTTGAACAAATATTTAATTAAAAATTCATTTAATAAAGTTGATATTCTATCATTTGCATACACCGAGAAAAATAAATAGCATATTTAGCAATAAATCCTGGAATACTGAACCTATACGTTCTTTGTATATGTATCACTTATAATTTTTGGGCATTTTTTCTATACACATTGTATAGTATTCTATGTTTATAGAACTGTATGCATTACATATACTTAGTTTTTCCATAAATTATTACAGTTACACCTACAGAGTACATATAGGTTCAATACCCCAGAATT
>JABFPN010005365.1:0-13320 GCA_022817305.1 Leptoteleia sp. ZL-2020 | reverse complement strand
AAATATACATTCGTAACAAGAAATTCCTCTTATTTTCACACGAAATCCTCTTCTCGTTATTTTAACCAGAATATCATTTTATTTTGAAACGATTCCTGTGAATTTGAAATGATTTTTTTAAGAGTGTATATTATTAGAATGAAATGAAATTCGAAAAAGAATGCAGTTACGCAGTCGGCGTATTATGCGCCGGCCGTCCGTGCTCGTTTCTTCGGTGCGCAACCTTCAAAGGCCGCAGAATGCGTCGATGAATGAAATAGGAAAGTTACCGACTTGGCGACTGGATTTATATATACGTGCACCATAAAGGCGCTCGTTTTGCATACACGCGCATGGAGCTTGGTACGACGTCAATCGAGTCCGGGTATTGAACTAGTTTCGCCGGATTTCAAAGCGCCTTTTCGTCATAACATTTTTCAATTCGCACGTTCACGTTGTAATCACGCAAATCGATAACTTTCGATCGCAATAAAGCATTTTTCTCTGCTTCCCGTTAATGCCACTTGCGACACGCCGCGGCCTGAAAAAGTTGGCGGTTATTTTCATAATTATTTTGTTACAATGCGCGCGGGACATAATGAGATATTTGAATTTGAGATTAGCCGATAAGGGAGCACCGACGGTGGCCTTGAATTTCATTTCAAATTGGATATCTTAGTTGAATTGCGCGAGCCGTGTGCCTTTGTACTTTTGGTGATGCCAGACAAACGAAAATAGCGTGACGGATGACGCGGTGTCGCCTAAAATTGAAAAATATGGCATTTTCAATTGGAGAGTGTGGAACGGGCGATGATTCATTCGTTCATAAAAAGAGCTTCATAGACTGGATACTTCTCAGCGAACGGCCGTCTGAAGTGACGTTATTATATAATTTGCAAATTCTTCCAGCCTGAGCGATCAAACGGAACGTTTGACGGATATAGCCTCTGGAAGAACTTTCAAATTTTTGTTTTCGCAAGAATCTGGTTCTCTTTTTTATTTATCACATTTGGCTCAAACTTTTTGTATCAAATTTTAGTTCATTGTACGCGTTGGTTTGATAAAAAGCAACCACGAAAACTGTTTTACGTTATAAGGAAGGAAATATTTTTCAGTTAATACACCCAGAGAATTTTATTAATAGTTGCGACTGTATTTTATGATAATTCAGGAATTTTTGGTTCTTTTTGAAAATATTCTGAATATACCAAAGGAATATTCTGATGTCCGGGCTTGGGAATATTTGTGGTGTATTCTTCATAAATTTTACTATATCATATTATAAGAAATATTATAAAACCACACATATCCCTAAGTTATAATAATATATAATATCAATTATTAGTAAATCTCTTTCAGTGCATAGAACATTTCGTGTTAAATTTATAAAGTTCATAGAGGGCGCGATAAATTCCAGTGTTAATTCGAGTTTTAAAGGATCTTGAATTTAAATTTGAGTGGAGTAATTTATTTTTCAAATGGACCGAATTTATGGTTAATTGTCTTTTATAAAAGAAACGCAACGCGTTAAAAACAAAGCTGGATATCGTTTAGTATCTTTTAGTAGCTTAATAACAGGCATTCAGCTCGGATGAGAGCAGAGAAACTTTGTGGAATGCACATACTATTATGCTGCATTCCATTACACGAGATTCAGCGTCGCGTCGACCGAACACCATTCTCTTTTTCCTTGCATACTTATATCGACTTTGCATTGCAATCCAACTTTTACGGCTACCCTGAAGTATTTGAAATTTGGCGTTCGTGCGAACTGACGCTGCCAGCATTCTTTTGTAACTCTTATGCGTATAACAGAGAGCATATTTGAAGTTACAAAAATGTGTGTACCCTGAAGAAAATTGCCAAAGACGAACAAACGGCCTAATTTTTGGACGCTTGTTTGCCAGTACTGGCCCGATGTTATCACACGTTCGCCATTTCATGCTTGAAAACGCTTTGGTATATATGACGATGTTTTTACTGGAATTCCAGAAGTGGCACCAGCTTCGGTCCGGTCTTGAAATGGTTTCTATTTTCCTTTTGGGTATTATTTCAAACAATGCTCAAGGGAAGGGACGGTTCAAATATTCTGCCGAGAAATGTACCCTTGAAATTCGAACAAGTGAAATTTCATTTATTGTAAGGGAATATTCACTTTCTTCGTGCGTGCAGAATCTTCCATGAACAATAAGTGGATAATGAGTGTTTGAAAAAGTTTTTTCTTTCTTTTTTGAAAAAGTTTCATTTATTGAAAACGTACATTTAAAAAAGTGGATGCTGATTTATAGAAGTTTTTCTATTATTTTTTTAAAAAAAGGAATATTAAGATTATTTCACTACATGAAAAAAACTAAGCTGACTTATTACTACCATGTGCGTTTAAAATTGTTGCGCCTTTTTACAACATTGTCTGATATTAATATTTCACTCACGGCTGTAAACATTTATCGATTAGTAAATAAAAAATAACCAGTGTTTATTGTAATTTTATAGACTTTGCTTCAAAAGAAGTATAAATATTTAATTAGCAAATTAACATAATTTAGTTTCATAGCTTGCATTCCGCGCTGTGGAAAATCGCGAAGCAATTAAATCCAAGAAAATACTCTCTACGATGGTAAAAACTTTGAAGATATAGACATCAATTAGTATAATAATCTAAACCGAGTTCTCGCACTATCGAATAGTGTACTTTGACGCCCTAGTTAACGTTTTTCCGCTGATTATACAATTTGTAGGATGGCATAAAAAAAGTACAATTAATATATTTTATATTTTACTTTTAAAAGTGGAACATCATCCTGACACTATTCAAATTTAATGAAAAATAATCTCTTCGTTGTTAAGGACAAGACAACAAAAGAAAATTTATAAATTTAGAAATAAACAATTTGCAGACTGAATTTTTATTCAGCTGTCTCAGACAGTGGTGATAAATTAAATCAAAATAAGGATCATAAATCGTGCAAGTAAATTCTGCATTCTTTCGTCTAATTACAATCAGGAAAAGCGGGATAATCTAGAAACGATATAATTTTAGAATTGTATACAAATTGCCTTCGGGCGAAATTCAAACACGTTAGCCTCGAAAAAGAACAGATGCATGTGTATCACTCATGAATCAAGGTGAAACCAAAGTTTACCAGAAGAATTACAATCGCAACGTGTCATTGATTTTTTTTTTTTTTGTAATAATTGAAGGAATTTGAAGTGCTGCTGAAGACATATTCACATTGAACCAAATAAATAGAATTTATATTGGCGAATTTTGAAATTCCTTGCAAAGTTTGTAAAATATTTGAATTAAAAAATATCCAAGATACGTATATATATATAGGCACGTAAATGGGACGAGTTCCCAAAACCATTAGATGACTTTATATACATATCATAATTCATCAACATTATATCAATCCATGGAAATCAATTACGCTTCAAGAGAAGCATTATCTCTCGGGCATTTCATGGAATGAAATAATTGGATATCGGATCTGAATACGTACTTGCGCCGTCGATATTGAAAGATACAATTTATATATTAAGAAAAACGATACTAAAGTCAGCTGCATGCCATGTAGAGGTATGAATTGGAACCAAGTTTTTATGTTTTCATTGCTTCAGACTAAGATGTATATGGAAGTTATGGTAACTGGCTATAAGGATCTAAGAAAACCAGTCGATTTTCCGTAAATGAAAATATTCTTACATTATGGATCTTGTAGATAAAGACGCGTAAGGAGAAGTGTCTTTGACACATTAATTTTTATAGCGAGACACTTAATCTGGCGTATTATTCAGTTAAGCTTCGCAATTCGTGACCAGCGCGAATAGTTTAGCTCACGATGAAACAGTGCTTCAATAATTATACAGATCTCGTGGTAGTAAAGTGCAGACATGTAAATTGCAAGGATAACTTGTTTATCAAATGATGTCTCCGGCGAGGATGATGCCGCATAATTCAACTTTAACCTAAAATTAAATATATTAAGTACATATTACTGTCAAAAAGTGTCATCGCTCCATCATTGGCAATCATCATCAAGCGTACCTACATTAGCCCATTCGAATAATATCAAAATTTCATTTCCAATTCCAAGGAGACCCTTTTTAAATTCTCTTAAATCTGATTTAAAATTTCCGGTTTTGTAATTGAATTAGATTCTCCCATGTGTCTAAAATGGTCTAAATCTATTGTCAAGCCTTTTATCAATATTTTCAGAATAATAATTATAAAAACACTAACTCCGTGGCAGCAGACTAACAGCATCACCTTAAGGTCACGACTTCGTTTCGCGTCGATTAAAGTTTACGAAGCTTCAATTAACGCGAATAACAAATCAAACTGCCTCATTTTTAATTCATCGACGAACATCGCCAGATTTGGGTCACCTACGAAGTAGGCTAATTCGAGGCTTGAAATTTATAAAGCTTTGTGCTGAAAATTATAATGGAACTCGTCAGGAGTCATCGTCGGAGGCTGATTATCCTCTCCGATCGTCTCTCTGCGCCGACTCCATGAATAACTGATCACGAGGAAGACCTTAATCGATTCTCGATGAAAAAAAGAAGAAAAAAATGGCTGGCTCTAAACTGTCGGCGCATAACCGTATATAAACTGTCAGATGCAAAGTTGTCATCGACCTTTCTTCGATCTAGAGGTTGCGTACATAACTGGCTGGTGGGGAAGAACGGAAAAGTGACACGAAATATGCGCCAGGGAGACGAGAAACAGGTGTAACAGCTGCGCAGTAGCCTCCAGGCATTACACTTATGTCTGCGCCGAACGCGAACAAATCGCGTAAGATGCTTATTAGAAATGAATGGCTAACTAGATAACATGACTCACGTGCAAATGACATAAAAGTGGGTCGCCACCTTATCATTTCGTGCCTTATAATATTTTTATGGATATCCTCGAGAGGATATACTTCTTTTGTTTGTCATTATACTGAGAGAAGAAAATGTATAAATTTTTAATAAAAAAAGTTAATACCCTAGTAAAAATCAAACATATATGAACATATGTGTTTATTCTTAATCTATATATGAACATATATGTTTATTCGTAATCCATATATGGCTATATATGACAATAATTGATATAATATTCTAGCCATATATCCTTTTAATAATTTTATCATACTGAAACCAATTATTACCATACACTGAGAGAAATAGATAGTTAAAATAATGATCTAGATAGTTTTTCTGAATATCTGTGATAGTAAACTTTAATATCTGTGGGTAGTAGAGCACACTACTATCTGGATAATTTTTCGAACTATCTGGATAGTAAATTAAACTGTCAATAAAATAATAACCTGTTAATACAAAGTATAATAAATTAAAAACCGAACTTAAGTACATAAACCTTTAAACACATCAATTAGTTCTATAAGGTTAAATGCTGTCAAACACCACTTCCACAACAATGTTTAAACAAAACACAATTAAGAAATATAATTGGAAATAGGCTAGGTACGAGTGGCGTGCGCATCACTATCGACCGCGCGATATCGATATTGATTTATTATCTGGATACTTCATTTTACTATCTGTTTTCAACTATCTATTTCTACTATCTAGATGGTGCTTTTAACTATCTATTTCTCTCAGTGTATATCAACCATATAGGGCCATATATGGCAGTATGTGATTTAAGAGAAAAACTTTTTGCTAAGGAATAGAAATACAAAATGGGCAAGGTGTTGGTACTAATTTTACCGTTGAAAATTTGTTTTCCAGATAATGCTAAATTAGATGGTGATGTTGCGATGTCGTCACAGGGAGACCCCAAGAACAACAGATGTCTTGAACGAGCAGTCCGCGCGTGTGACTTCTATAACTGACTGTTGAACGGTGAGTGAACAATGTTCTTTTTTGTATGTAATATGTTTAAGCAATTTTAAAGCAATCTAGACAATTTTAGTCAATTTGGAGACTATTCGGAATTTCATTGAAAGATTCAAAATTGAATTTCTAGTAAGAATTTTGCTGAAAAAGTCCTATGATTGGGGCTTTTCAGAATATTTCAGCTCTTTAAACAGTTTTTCGGAGTATTTTCCTATTAAGGTTGTTACATCAAGTAGGCAACTGTACCATCTATCTATAGTTGTATGTGGGCTTTTGACAATAACATATCAGGTGTACCATAATAATTTTTTATTAAAAGTAAAAAGAACGCATGATTTATGAGTTACAAGACAAGAGCCTTAATACGACACTAGATTTAAAAAAGCTAGGTGGTAGAATACATGACTTCTAACTCTTAGACCACGAGTTCGATTCCCAATGGGGTTAATATGCTTTTTATTTTTAATAAGAAAAAAGATGTATAGCTCATTCATTGACTTTGCACAATACCTTGAATATTACTCTATAATCAGGATTTATCGAATTGATAATACCAAGAACAGGGTGTTTTTCTTACCATCACCCATGATACCACGTCAACATAATAGGGCGATTACTCGACGACCACCGACTAAAGTGACTACGTCTCATAAAATAATTGAACTCGAGCTGCGATCGAGCATGGAAATTGGGGACTTTTCTGCAAAATATCTTTGCAAAAATCAACACCAACGGTTGACTTTAAGCAACGTTAATTTCGTTTCGAGAATCCTCGCTGACGCTACTGGACGAGGTGGCGTTACGTTTGATAGCAATTTTCGCCTGGTCACGTGATCGATATTTCAGTCAGGGATAGGAAGTAGTTGAGCCCTTATTAACGTCGAATCTTTGCGCCGAGCGAAACCAAATCCTTTCGAAGTGTCGTAACATTATCCAATCTAGGTATGCACGCAAGAAAGAGAGAAGTGTCATTGTCTCTGTTATGCAAATCGCGACTGATTTAGCTTTGCGGTGTGTGCACCCGTACGTACTCGATACTTAACAGTAATTCACTCTTTGCTGCCTATTACGATGCGTAGATCCGGTTTCACACATAGAGGATCCATTTTGTAGCAAATGTATTGTATTTGAACGGTCGTATCATGAGCTAAAGGTTTTGCGGTAAAATGGGGGTCGCCGTTGAAACGCCTCTTAGGAATTTGTGACCTTAAAGCTTTGCAGAGTGGACGCGCGTAATCGTAGAGTTGTTTACGTACACCGAGGGTACAGAAACTGCTGCCAGTTACAAAGTTTATTGGTGGAGTTGTTATATAATTTATTATTTGGAAATTGTATCCATTTATTTTTTGTTTTTTTCTTCTAGATCTTATTAGGTTTGATAAGGAAGATGGGAACAAGTCTTGGTAGAAAGATCTTGGTAGAAAGATCTTGGTAGAAATGAATAATAAAGTGGTGCAATTTCCAAAGTTTAAATTATATCGTAACTTCGTCAATAAAAAAACTTGGAACATTTTTTGAACAATTTAAAGTATCCCTACTAATGGTACATGTATGGTCCATGTATGTTTTATATACAACTTCGTGTAAGGAAACAAAGAATTCATATATGGACATATATGTTTACATATAAATATTTGTGAAAGGTACATTTTGAGGGCGCAAAAAGAAGTGTTGTCAATTTAGTTAGATTTTAAAAAAATAGAAAAAATAGAAATATTCAATTCAAACATTTAATAATTCATTCAAAAAGTAAATACCAAGAAAATAATTGAATAATTATTAAGTAACAGAACTGTTAGAAAAAGGGAACGTTTTAAGGTAATATTAAACCTGGACAAGAACTCATAAGTACAAACGTCATCTTTGACTAGCAGTCTATTTCGGTTAAAAGTCTTAGAACTCTCTAGTACAATCTTGTGCTATAAATGAAATACAAAATATCGAATCCCATGATAATTTTAAATGGTTTTTAACAATGCAGTATAGTTTTTTCTGTATAAAAATTTTTTTGTTAAAAATTCGAACAAGATTGTCAAATAAGACATAAAGTTGCAAAATAAATAATACGAAATCTATGCAATAATTAATAGACAACTAGATGAAAGTTTTAAACGGAGAAAAAAAGATATCGATCGTTGAAAGATATTAGCATAACTTGAAATTATAGATTTATAAAAAAATTCCATGAGAGTTCCATTAAAAATTGTTTTTGTTTCCTCTCGAAAGATTATAAATCATACCTACTTTTGTGTATTAGTTTTGAAATGTTATCTCCTCTTATCCATCCGCCAATTATCTTTAAAACAGAAACGATTAATTATTTAACTTTTTAGCGGATCATAAATCAAGAAAATGATTAAACTCTTATTACTCAAGGTATTTTAATCAATTGCTAATTGTTCGACATTTAGAATGGTAAGTCGACATGACGGAGAGATGCTTCTTTTGATTTGAATAGATAAATGACGATCGGGCGATTGTCAATGTTTTTATAACAAATGATTGCTTGACTAAGATAATGTCTGAAATTGCTTGGTTAATCCTCAGCCAGTAATTATGACCTAAAGTGATCTTTTGTTTGGTGCAATTAGTAATTGTTCACGTAGCAATAGATAAATTCTCTTTACGGTAATTGAATTTACATTGTCTTATTTAATAGAGAATTTTAAAATATATTTATCTAAATATGCGATATTTAAACTTTTAACTCAAAAGTAGCTTTCAAAACAAATATTATTCAATTCCCACAAAGTAAATATTTTTACATTCATAATTTTACACGGAGAGAAATGATTGAAAAAAAAAAACACAAATCACCCAAAAATTTACCAGAAATATTCCCAGATCCGGACATCAGAATATTCCTTTGGTATATTCAGAATATTTTCAGGATATACCAAAAATATTCTTTTCTATTAGGTACAGTTAAAAGCAGTAAATTTTTTTCCGCCATATTTTTCTCAGTGTATACATTTCTCGCTGTTAGGGACTTTTCGCGAGGTAAAGAACCTGAATTCGCGATCCCGCGTGACGTCCCTGAGGTAGCAGAAGTGCAACAAATTGACAAATGTACATATAATGATGCGGCTGGCGCGAGATGTGACCCTTCGTCTCTGATTTAGTTATCGCCTCATCGACGCTTCGCCAGGTTGCAAGCTTCGATACTTTCTCGCAAGTGTCATCGAAACCGGTAGTGATCGATATCAAAAAGACACCGCGGGTACCCCACGAGAAGCTCCTTACAGGAGATATTATGATTAGGTGGGTGCATTTCTTCCTGCCTGGTCAATCGTTTTTTTTTTTTTTTTAATGTGCGCGCGTCCATTGTGCCGTGACGTTTTTTCCTTTGGTTCATTTTGTGAACCGTTACTTTTCATGCATTTAAACATTTACGATTTTTGCCAACTGAAAAATGTTTACTTATTCATTTGTTTCGCAAATTAAGAATTTTATCGGACATCCATTTTTGGAACTCGAGGACGTGTAAGGGGCGAGGACCAAAAAAATTGCAATCAAAGATTGGATGATGTATTTATAAATTTAAATATTGATTTTACTTTTAATGGTTTCGAAATTTTTATTATAATTTTTGTGGCATTGCTCATGACTATTGATTGACTATTACTATTAATATTTTCTCATAACATTTTTGTTATTTTACTTTTTAATATTTAAACAAAAAATTATCGAAATACGTTTATGGTACTAAAATTAAATTACAAATGTGGTGCAGTAAAATCAGGAAGCTGAATCTCAATCCATATTGGTAAGATGAACATACTTAATTATTAATATTTATCTCCACAAAGTGGAAATAAATAGAATCTACAAATCTAACTGATAAATGTTTTTAACAGTTAATCCATTTACAGTTTAATGCGTAGAAAATCTATTTCGTGCAAGAAGAATCAATTTACCGTTAGTAAATGGTGCGAATGGTGTAGATAAGATAAAAATTAAGGAGATTCATGGATTTAGCTTGCGAATTAATTTTCACCTGTCTAAAATAGATGTTAATCCTATTTTCTAATACATCAATGAACTAAATGAGTTGATTTCAGAAAAGTCTTTTTTCTTGTCAATTATCTGGAAACGTCTAAAATTATTCCAGAAGTCATATTGTTGTTGGTTTATGTTGATCATCGCAAGTATGCAAAATTAAAAGACAGACACATTATAACTCGTACAATTATGCAATCGTAAACCCAAGAACGAAAATTTATTACGGAAATATTGTGGCGTGTTGTTGAAAAAAAAAGTTAATTTATTGCTATTCATCTACAATCAGCGGGCACATCTTTTACATGCATAAACATTGCAAATACCTAATTTTTTGCATTATTCGTCCCAGTAAAAATGAAACATGTTTAGTCCATATATAGCCCATATATGTTTTATAAATTTTATATATGGACGTATATGTTTTTCATATTCAACGTTGTAAAGTAGTGCCGTTATAATATCGTGTGAAGTGCGAGTAGTGCCATAGTGAAGCAGTGCCACAGTGACGACGCAGTCGGTGAATGAATATTAAATTTCGGAGAGAGCTTTAATTTGTAAGAATGGATTGTTTTAATTATAAATGCACTATAATATTTAAATACTTTTTCTATTTCAAGAAAATGGAATATTTATTTTGAATTGAAAAGAGAAGTCCAAAAGAATATTCCTTTTCAGTGTAAAGGAATACAGTTTTCATATAAAAACATTCGCGAAATTCATGAAATTGTTAATACATATATGGATCATATATGTTTCATTTTTACTCGCGAGATTCCCATCCATATTATAAAATAATATATTGATATATATTCTTATAACAAAAATAAATGTTCTAATTAAAATTAAAGATTAATGATGAGAATTGATTATCAGAATTCAATGATTTAATCAGATTAATAATATATCAAAATATGTAGAAAATGACCTTCGTTTTATTTATAGCGAATAAATGCATTACGTAGGTGTAATATGAATTTTTAATTAACTTATCTGTATATGTAACAAAAAAGAAAAAGAAAAAAAGCAACCGGATGTATTACGCTAAGAAAAAGATGAAAAATATTAGTAAAAACATTTCATTCAAATTCTCGTATGATTTATCGTGCAAATTTTTATAAATTTCATTTAAATATGGGGGAAAAACTGAAACAACTTATTTACCTTTTCTAGTCATTAATGATCGACTTTTTATAAGCAATTTTTGCGTTATTTTTATTTCGATTGTGCAATTTTATTGATATTTATAACAGTAATCACAAGTTATACATTACAACGCAAGTATTTCACAAAGTTAAGAGCTATTAAATAATACACCTATGCAATAAATTATTTATAGAGTTACTGCATTTTATTCGCGCAACACGGAAATGTTCAATCTGAATTGAGACGAGCAATTGTCAGTAGTGTTCAGATTACACGTTACGACAATCATAGTTCATTTACATATGTATTTTGATATATAATGTCACAATTTTATCATTCCATTAACTCACTTTTCACACTTCTATTTCAAAAAAATTTTTATTTCAAAAAACAATTTGTGCAATTATGTTAACGTATATTTTGCAATTATTCTAATGTAATATACGGGAAAAAAGTACTCGCTTTGGTAGATAAATGATTTTATCTAGCAATTTTTAATTTAACCATATACTTATCTTATAGGGACTGAACATAACCTCATTATGACACCGAAAACTACTTAGACTTTAGTGTTTTGAGGATTAGATAAATTTGTATGACTGATTCAGCCATATGTGTGTGTAATTCAATGAATTCGCTAGGTTAGTTTTCATAAAATTGACTCAGTTAAATTTATTTGGCTACGACCATATATGGCTATATATGTAGTAAAGAAGAACTTATACGTCCATACATGAATTTTTTATTTCCTTGTATGAAATTGTTAAGACACATATGGACCATATATGTTTCATTGTTACCAGGGCAATGTTTCCGTTTAATAGAATGTCCATACATTTTTATACAGTCTTTTATACAGTCTCCATTCTTTTATAATATCCTTTTAAACGAATATCCGTTTGATCAAATGCCCCAAAATCAATCTGTCTGATCGAATGTCCGTTATATTGTTATCGTCAGTGTTTATATACCGTCCATATCATACCATATACATGTTATATATTATATTTAAAAAAAATGACATAGTAACAGTCACTTAGCGTCAGGCATTGAAATCTCCGTAACTACCGTTTTCATCGGTCACGCAGTTCCACGTATTCTTCCATTATTTATAAGAATAATAATTTACATGCGAAAATGAAAATACCTCAAGTATATAATATGAAATCAATCGAAGTTAATTCAGTTTATTAGCATAAAAGGAAAAATAAACAAATAAAAGTATTTAATTAATTATCAATTAAATCGACACACAAAAACATTTATATATGACATATGAGCACACTTAATTATCACATTTTCGTCTCGCTGGCTTAATTACGCTCGATAATTTATTCACGATTCAAGGTGATCCCTCGATAAATTATCTTATGTTTATATAATTCAAATTTTTCACAGAACGATGAGCGGGTTTTTAAATGCAATATCGATATTATTGTTAATGTTACATAACAATTAAGTAACCGTGATATTAATTTTTATGTAACGCAACCTTGCCGTCTCGTTGGGGATCAATCAAAAACGCATCCGCGTATAACCGTAATTGCTTTATAATAAAATCCTAGATTTTCCAACGAAAATTAAAAATTGCGAATAAATTAGCATTGTTTATTGAAAATACATTTAATGGGATTCATTTATTCAGATGGATAATTGTTGCAACAGAAGTGCGCCACGTCCACGTCTCGGTATTATTTTGATACAGATTATTTGCATCGTGCTTAACGACGCAAATGAACCCGCGCGTCCTTCGACGCGAAAACTTGGACGTATTAATTGATTGAAATTAATGATGCCGGCGATTGTGTTTTACGACACGATTAACTGCACTTTGGTCTCGCGGAATTTAAGAGGCAATCAAGGAAAAGGTCCTTTTTCAGAGTCAAAATGCCAGTTGACAAATTGCAACGTATATATGAAATCAGTGATAATAGTGAAACACTGCGGTTTTTTTTTTTTTGGAGGGGGGCAAAAAATTTAATGTTATACAAGTAAATATCTGAACAATGCTTATAAGAGTTTAACATTGCACTAAAAAAATTGCACTAAAATTGGCATCAAAAAAACAGTATACATTACCAAAATTATACCTTAAAAGCTTCCCGCGTGGAAAAAACATTGTGGCAGAGTCTATGGCAGCACTGTGGCTAAGACTGTGGCATGCGGGAGCCCACAGTCTTGGCCACAATAAGCTACACACGTTGCCGCAATGGATTGACTGTGGGACGCGGCCAGGAGCCACAGTCGAGCCATAGTGGCTGACAAAGCATTTCTATATAAAAAAAATTTACTTTATACTCACCTTGATTTGAACTCCCGATCTACAGTTTATAAGTCACATGT
>JABFPN010005364.1:0-13323 GCA_022817305.1 Leptoteleia sp. ZL-2020 | reverse complement strand
CTTTAACCCCTTCAAATAGAAGTATTTGATGACAGCACGATTTTCCAGCTTTTCCATTTTTAAGAAAAACACAGAGGCGTCTTGTTCAGTGTGCCCTCAAACCTAAACTAACATGGCGATCGGGCTGAAACTATAGCTATAAGCTATCTAAGGATGGTACTATAGAACGCCACCTCAAGGTAGGCCTAGTGGCGCCATCTCTTGGTCAGGCCGGAAACTTATCAATCCACCCTCGTATGTTTATTTTAATGCTCAGAAGGTGAATTTTTTGTGTCACGTAACTGAAAAGAATTTAATGATAAGGCAATTGTGTTTGAATTAAATTATACAATGGAAAATGGATATTAAAATGATAAATTATTTATTATAAAAATTAATTGTGAAAATAGGCATTTCTTTATATATGTTTATTTCTTTGACAATTGATCAAATTGTTAGAAACAACCACGCACATGACACACTTAATTTTTTATATTTTGTGCAATTAAATTGTTTTATAAATATTATTATAAAATATATCATTCTAATTTTACAAACGTTTGAACTTTATAATGACTGCTAGAACTATGCCGCACTATTTATACACTAGTACTACTGTAGCACTGTCAGTAATGAAACGGCAGGGCTGATATTGCAAAGAAAGAACTGGCGAACGTCCAGAACTGCTTAAAGACGGTCCATCGTGTATCTTAATTTCTGTAAAAGCAGTCTAATTATTTAGACACCATTTCGATGCACATTTTCGGATTCTGAGCGGTTCACTCATAAGACGACTTGAGTGGATTTCTCAATGGGCAACGAATTGCGGTATAAACAATTGAATTGAATCCTGTGAATTGCTTTTCGTTTATATCATTCATAAAGATAAATATTTCTACACGGAGAAAAATAAATTGAAAATGTTAAAAATGTTAAAACAAATTACTGACAGGACCCTTAAGCCCCTGGTGTATCATATATCATATATATACCATTTTCAATATATTTTATCAATTTTCCCGTTGTAATTAAATATAATACATTTAAATAAATTACTTATTTTAACTTGTTAAATATTTATTAGAGTTGCTAAATAAGCAAATTAGCTTCAAAATGTTGAAAAAAGATAAAAAAAAAAGGTGATTGAATATTTTAATCTGTGAGCAAGGACTTAAAGGTTAACTTTTAATCTGTTTTATTTATCTTAATATTTTCTAAAATAACTTTAACGATGCTTTAATAACAAATAAATAATATAATACACGTTTGGATTAAAAAAAAACATTTAATTGTTTGCCGTTGGCAAAATTAAATTCAGCTTTTATATATAAATTATTGGATTCATTTATATGTATCTCGAGATTAACCGACCACTTTATTAATGGGATAAATTTAAATGCGCGACATCTTTCATTCGT
The DNA here is from genome assembly GCA_022817305.1 of Leptoteleia sp. ZL-2020. Taxonomy (NCBI): domain Eukaryota; kingdom Metazoa; phylum Arthropoda; class Insecta; order Hymenoptera; family Scelionidae; genus Leptoteleia; species Leptoteleia sp. ZL-2020. Next base: position 11,926 of record JABFPN010005364.1, on the reverse strand, counting down.
CAATAACTTTTGACAAAGCATTTTGCGATATGGACTCGTTTGATGGATTATGAAGGGAGATTATTGATGCTTATCTAGAACTGTCATTTTGTCAGCGTATTGATTGCTAAAATTTTATCACTGTGCATTAACTTACACAACAATGAAGTGTTTGTAAATTGACTCGTGAACGAGTGATAAATTGTATTTGTTTCAGAATTTTGGGAGGATCATTTTCAGTGTAGGTATCCCAATTCTCCTCAAACGCCTTATAATAAAATTTATAATTCAACATGCTCAACGACGGAACGCTTAGAAAAAGAGAATACACCTTTCGAAGATCAACTGCAGTTCGTTTCTGACGCCGTTATGGCTTTTGGATACGCTTTTAGGTAAATATGAAAATGTGTGCATTGCATATAAAGCTTAGTACATCAAAGATTAAAGCGGTAATACTTCTGAAAATGACAATATTCGTGTAACATTTCAGTAGACAATTAAAACTAAAATCCAAAAATCGTTTATTTTTAGCATACTGTTCTTGTAAAAGCAGTGCATTAATGAATATTAATAAGTATTTTATATTTTAAACAGATTGCATTTAAACCTTAAAACATACGTATTTCCTTTTATCTTTCTTTCTAGAGATATGCATAAAGATCTATGCAAAGGAAAATCTGGTCTATGTGAAGCAATGAAACCTACTAATGGAACACAGCTATTGCAGTATTTACGAAACGTTGTGTTCAAAGGTAAAATTTAGCTTTCACTAAAGAAAATAATTAAATTGTAGACAAATTTTTTTCATAATTTATACTTTTAGAACTCATTTAGATTTATTTGTTGGTAATGGGGATAAACTCTCTACCTTTTGCTAAGTGTACTGTTTTTGTAAACTGTTTCTATGAATAGCAAGCAGATTATAGTCAGCAGGTTAAAAAGAAAGTACATTTGCATCTTAGAAGTAAAGTCCCTTTTGTAAAATCTTATATATTCTTTTCTAAAATGTCACAAAAGATATTAACTAAAAGTCGAACAATTTAGAAACGTAGTTACTTTATATGTAAAGGCGTACGGTATTTCAAAGTCAATACAGTCACAAGAGCCTTCGTTGAAAAATCCAAATATTACCATAAGTGGGCGAACAGAAGAATTTTAGCTGTCACAAAGTTACTCCCGACGAAAATAACTAAGAAACTTACTTTCGTCTGCATAACTTTATCATGTTATTAGTTATTTTCTGCCGTCTCAACTTCTCAGGAATCCACGTAGCCTAGAATGAGTAGCATATAACTGCTGGATATTTTACAAAAATGTAACAAAAGGATAAATTGCAAATTTATCAATATTCAATGTCTTGAGAAAATCAACATTTATAATATCAGCAGGAAGGTCCTTAACACCAAATCAAAATAAAATAACATAGACTGACAAATTTAAATTTGAAACAATCAGATTTAATGATTTTTAACTGTAATATTTGTTTTAAAAGTAAACTTTTATTGATCGGAAAGTTTATGATTAATCGAGATGATTGATTTCCAAAAGTTAATGATTTGGAATGGAGTTCATTAATTTTCAAACATTATAACCAATATCCCTAATCTCCCGGGTCAACAAACATGGAACAAACTCACCAGTACCAGGAAGATAGCTTTAGGTTTGTAATCCGCTTGCAGTTTCGCAGTTCAAAAACAAAAAAAAGAAGTCTTCGCGAAGAGCAACATGCGCTCGGCATAGAAAAAAGACTTGAATATTTTTTTGTAAAAAGGTATGCTTAAAGGGGAAGATTTTTAAAAAAAATGCCTAATTTGCGTTTGAAAAAATTTATTAGTTGCCAGCATATATTCTATAATAATTGGCGATATTTGTAAGCATTTATAGTATTCCTTAAAATATTAAGGAACCAATATATGGTTTTAATATTCTTCATATTACTAGGACACATATCCCAAATTTATTAAAAAATATAATAGCAACTAATTATAAATTTCCCTCAGCGAATTATTCGTTTATTTTGTTTAAATTTACTTTAAATGCGATACGTTTATTTTGTTTAAAACATTTTGTGTTAAAGGTTTGAGTGGAGATGAATTTAAATTCGATAAGGATGGTGACGGACCTGCTAGATATAATATAATTCATTTCAAACAAACATCTCCAGGGAAATACAAATGGATACGTGTTGGGAAATATTTAAAAGATAAATTGTATTTAAATATGTCAGGTGAGATTTATTCAATTCATTACTTTCAACAATAAACAGTTATATCAGTTTTTACTTCATTATTTTAGTTGCATACAATTTACTATCTAAAGTTAATAAAATTTCATCGTTAACATTTATATATGTTTCTAAACAATGTTTTAATATTATACATATTTGTTAGTTTTCGTAGTTATTAAAGTATGTAAAATTTAAAATTGATTTTTGGGGAATATTATGATAAGATGTTTTAATTTTTGGATTTTTTCCAATTTATTTTTTTCCATGTATATCATATATTAAATCAAAATAAAAGAAATCGTTTTTAATTATAACTAATATATTCTTCTATAGAAAATTCTTTTATCTTTGTGTTGTTTATTATAACTTAACTAAAGTTTGTTAAATATTTGAAATTCATTATGTAGAAATACAATATAGAATGGGTCAACCTCATCCTCCAGAGAGCGTATGTTCACTACCTTGCGAAATTGGTCAAGCAAAAAAATATATAGAGGGTGAGAGTTGCTGCTGGCATTGCTCAAACTGTACCCAGTATCAGGTAAATCACTTTCTTTTTCCATTTTATAAAAATATCATCGCCATTGTGCAAAATTAAATCTATTCCATTTCATAGTTCAAGTTATCAAGTCTCAAAAAGTTAATTATGATAAAGGCAATTAATTTATCTGAAATTTTCAAGCAGAAAATTAAAATGGAAATCTTGTTTTCTTGTATGATTTTCAAGAAGAAAATGTTCGAGGAGAAAATTATATAAGAAAACAAGAATTCCCTTTTAATCCTCAAAATTAAATCCTACTCCCTGACGGGATCCTCTCTGTATACACGAATGCTTTGCTATATTTGGTTTTCCCTTCGTACACCGGGTCCTCCTCCTTGAAATGGCATTCTCTCTTGGAGCCGGAGGGCTCCAGTTAGCACCAAGTCATTATAAAATGTCATAACAATTATTAATCAATTTCTCTTCGTCTAGACAAGGAAACTCAATTTTCCAAAGCAGGTATATATTGGAATATATTACAACAAGTGTAGCTTTTACACTACAAATGACACGAAGTCAACAATTACTTCCTTACGACGCTCTATCACAAATAAATATGACAAAGTAACCCTGAAGAATGTATTTTAAACCTTACAGATAAGACATCCAACGGATGAAACAAGATGTGTCAAATGCAATCTCGGTACATTGCCCGATGAAACCCATTCAAGATGTCTCGATATAGCCGAAGAATTTTTAAAACCCGAAAGTGGTTTCGCCATCGGGGCAATGACATTTTCTGTGATAGGAATATTAGTGAGTTTTAGTCTTTAAGTCTTATTATCATTTTATGTTATTTTTGCACAAGGTTTATGTCGTTTACTTTGCCTAACATTTAGAATTGTTATGTTGGGTATATAGATACGCCAATTGAAATTGTTATAATAAAACTGTTGCTAGCGAATTGCTAGCGAATATGACAGAAAAAATTACTGTTTTAATTGTGTTTCAGATGTATATCCATTTTTCAGTAAAAATTACAGTTTTTTAACAGGAAATTTTCCTGTTTCATTTATGAATATAATATTTCAAACCAGTTTTGTTAGTTTCATTAGTTTTGTTAGTTTTATTAGTTTCGATTACTTAATTACAGTTTTTTAAAAGGAAAAATTTCTGTTTCGTTTATAAATATAACAGTTAAGACTAGTTTCTTTGCTTTTAAAAATAGTAATTTTTACTGAAAGAGAGATATACATCTGAAACGCAGTTAAAACGGTAATTTATCTGCCATATTCCTCTCAGTGTGGCTATTTTCCATTAATAAATAACAGAAAAAATTTGTTTAATTTACTGATCTTAATAGCTCATTGATTGGTCAATTTATTAGACACATCATAACGGTCAGTCATTTATTGAATATATTGATACAATTCTATTTTATAATTGCAAGTCAAATTAATTTTATTTCTCTGACTGTTGTTGTACTAAAAATTACTGACTTTTTCCAATTTATCTTCCGTTCAAATGTCGTTCCATATATATTTTACTTGCTTCCCTGTATAATAAAACTGATCCAGAAATGAAAAGTTTACTAGACGCGTAATCATTTCCGAAGACATATTAAAGTGTCTCACAATACATCAATCGATATTTGAAATGTTACAACTCGAAAGCATCGTAAGCGCTATATCAGTCGAACTTTATTTGAACGGATGCTAATTTTTTGCTATACTGCACAGTACTAAATCGAAAATTCTCATAAACGGTTTTAAAAATCCTGCGTCATAAAATGATTTAATTAAAAAAAAAAAAAAAAAAAAAGAGGGAGAAAAACTTATTCTCTTAATAGCTGTTCAACCACTCGTTAAATATTTTTTACTGCATTCGTTATTAAAAATTAAGTTTTTTAATATTTCTTTTCATGAGCAATAATACACTCCTATATGATCAAAATAAATTAGTTTCTGAACGTATTGAAAAAGTTTAATTTAAAATAACAGCAGATACTTACTTTTTTTACATTTAATTTGAAGTAACATAAAATGCAGGGTAATTTTGCAATTTGTATTTTTTCGGTGTATAACTTTTACGTTTAATTTTACACTCCTTTTTAACAGTGTATAGTACAAGATATTTTTCTTTATTTTCTGAATTGACTTGACGCAATAAATAACAAAAAATAATACCTATTATATTAATATATATACATACATTAATCTTATTTACCTGTGCTATAGTTTAAGTGATGTAAATATATTTCCATTTGCAGATGACTTTATTTATAGGATTAATATTTTTTATGAAAAGTAACACACCAATTGTTCGCGCATCTGGTCGTGAACTATCATACGTATTATTAAGTGGGATATTATTGTGTTACTTGGTAACATTCGCTCTAGTCTTAAAACCCACAAATATTGTATGTAACATACAAAGGTACGACATTCTCAATTTAATTTATTAACTCAGTGTTGAAATTCAATTCGGATTTTAAGTTTAATTCGTTAGAAACGTGAATATAATACAATTTTCACCAAGGATTTCAAATATAAATGCTTATCCGGAACGGTATTAAAGATAATATTTTTACAAGCAATGAGAGTAAACTTTTGTACATCATTATAAGAAACTCGATAATTATTAATGGAACTGCGGAAAATGAGTATTTTCTGTGCACATTTACGAGGATTTATGACCTATGAAATTTCCTAATTATTTTTAAGGCGTATATAAGGCATATCAATTTCTGCGAACCTTTAATCAGCCCGTCTTCTACTTCAGAGATAAAATCAATAATTAAGAATCAATTTGTATTATGAAATGCTTATATAATCATGGAAAAAAAGTGCCAAAGTGGGACGAAGTAAATCAAGATATTAGAAAAATCGTAATTTTTATTGGAAGATTTTTTATTTGTTGCAGTGAAAACAAAATTGTGTTGTAAAATTGATCATGTTGTAAAATTGATCGTAAAAATGGGATTTTTTTGTGTTGAAAATGTTGAAAATTGTTTATTTCATTTTACGTTTATGAACGTGACATAAAATTATTTATTATTATTTTGCAAAATACGTATTTTAAACGGATATAAATGTACAAATAATGAATATGTTAATTTGCAATTGAATAAAAAATCTTTACTTCAATTACTTACACTAAGAAAAATATGACAAAAAAATATAAGTATAGGTGGGGGGGGGCAGGATGCTATATCCAATAATTACCAAAATTAATGTTTTTAAATGTGTTTCAGATGTATATCCGTCTTTCAGTAAAAATTATTGCTTTTTAAGAGCAAAGAAACTAGCCTTAAATGTTATATTTATAAATGAAACAAAACTTTTTCCTTTTAAAAAACAGTAATTTTTACTGAAAGACAAACGAAACTAGTTCTAAATGTTACATTTCTAAACGAAACAGAATTTTTTCCTTTTAAAAATAATAATTTTCACTAAAATACGAATATACATCTGAAACACAGTTAAAGCAGCAATTTTTTCCGTCAAATTTTTATCAGCTTTACAAGGCACTTCAGTGTACATCAAATTTCAAGATGGTAAATTGATAACATCTTTTTAACTGTATATATGTAAAGCATTCTGATGCATAATGTATCAATGCACCATTAAAGCAGTAATTTACACCTCTATTATAATTAAATTTACATGAAATTGTAACAATTTCGAAACTGACTATAATTTGCCAAATGAGGGCATTAATAAATCAGAGGGTATCTGGTTTTGAGGTGCGTAAACTCACAAATTGTCGGTAAAAGTTGTGAGGCGCATTACACAAATTGTAACTTACAAATGATATTGTACATAGATTTTAGCCATCGGTGCAAAATACGGCTCTGCTTATAAGGGACGAAACGAGTACTGCATTACTACAATGTCTGCCGCGTAATCTTGAAAAATGTACCCGCTTGTTCAGCAAATTTACTTAAAAGTCTAAAAGTATTATGGAGTGACTTCGAGCTGAAAAATTCAAATAAAATTTTTAAGTTAAGAACAGTATAACAATTGCACTCTCAGAAATTATTTAAACGTAAAGTAATGAAAATCATTACATTAAAAGAAATGGACATTTTTATTGCAAGGCAAAGTTTTCGAAAAAAATTTTTAATGCTAAATGAATTTCAGGAGTAAAATTATAATAATGAAAATAAGATAATGTAATATTAGACAATCTAAAGAATGATATATAATATATAATATAGTTTTTGCAAATTACTCAACTTTACTTAAAGTACAATTGAATTCGAACTAAAAATATTTTTTTTTAATAACTTTGTTCACTTGTCCTAAAAATGGTTACTTGTTCCAGCAGAAGATTTTTTTTTAGAACAGTATAAATTGTCGTTATAGCAGATATATCCTTTACACGTAGTAAAACGAATAATTCTGTATCACATTGTGAAACGTATTAAATATACTATTGACAATCGTAAATCACAAGTAAATTCATTTTCAATGAAGAAATTTTAATTTGAAAACTTTCAATCTACAATGACAATAAATTATATGTTGAAATTCAACGTCGATTCTGTGCGAGTAAATATGGTACTACCAATTTTACTCTACAGCTTGTTTCTACGACGTTCGCTCTGTTTAAGTCGTAAAAAGTCAAATTTGAAGTCGTTTAAGCCAGTCGGTGTTTCCAACCGATGTAACAAGCATTTTTTTTTATATACGTTACGTTGAATTGTGCTACTAAGGTTAAGGAAAATCGTGTATGCCAACAGAATTCCAATATTAACATTATTATTCCAATTATATTTTTATTGAAAGCAGTTTCACGAATCATTGGTACGAATTTGTGTAAATAGCGGAGAACGTATTTAAAAATCGAGGAAATTGATGTGTTATAACCACTATTAAACTTTTATTCTAAAAGTGACTAACTATTGCCAATGCTATTTTTATTGCTACATTTAAAAAACCGTATTTTCTTACCTATTAAATGTTATTTAATAATATTTTTATTAAATAGCATTTATTTGATAAAATTTATTTTTAATATATAATAAATAAAATATGTTATGTATTATAATATATATAAAAAAATGAAATTTATTTATAATATAAAATAAAAATAAATTTGAATAAAATTAAATACAAAAAAGCTTGAATTAAATTAAAATAAATGAAACTAGTTAAATTTTTGCAGTATAAATACTTTTTTTCCATAAAAAGAATATGAGAATTGAAAAAGTAAACGGGTATGTGATTCTCATATTTTTATTTATTAAAACAACAAATATTTTATTATAAATGCAAGTAGCTTTCAAACTAAGACAAAAAAAATTGAATACCAACAATTTTACTCAACTTTATTTTAACATTATAATTTAACATTACAATAATTTTGATATGTTTATATGCGCAACTTCGACAATTTCCGCTTTTATAAATTACTCGTGTTTATTATTTTTACCGATGTGAATTAAATTTTATTGTCTTCAGTATCATATAACTTAAATTAAACAGTGTGGAATTTATTGAACCACTCATTTTCCGGAGTTCTTGTACATTTAAATTCGTAAAAGTCGATAATGTTGTGAGTTTCATTCATATATTAAATCTGTGGAAATACGTGAAAATAGAATGAGCCCGATTTAAAATATGAGGTACAAAGGTGTACGCGGAACGAAAAATATAACTACTACCATTTATGTATCATACTCGAAAAGTATAATACTTTTCATGTCACGTAGCTTTACAAAAAATACCTGGTAATACTAGTATAAAATTTGAGTTTTGAAAGTACGTCGTTATCGTGCACAAATAGTAAAATAATTATGCAACCGCAAGAGATATTCCGGTATCGTAAAAGTAGTGGAAAATTTAAATTATACTACATTTATCTACAATTTACTGCAAAGTTTGCGTAAATTTAATCAGAATATTAACATATCAATAATAAGAATGTCAAAACTATCTGAGGAAAGGTAAATAAAATAACAGGAAATAAAACATAAATTAATAAAGGAGATTTAATTATTTATTATTAATAAAATTGGTGCAGTAATTAATTGAATTACTGCATAAAGTAATTAATTAAAACACCAGTTTCCTATTTATTTTTTATATAATAATAATGGTAAGGTATGGACGGTTCGAGTTCGTCGTTCAGGTCATCGTAATTACGTGACATGAACGCCGTTGAGTACCCATGGAAATAAATTTATATTGGTTGCCATATATGCCGACATATACTAGGCATACATGCAGGCACATATGTTTACTCTAGCCATATATGCGGCATATATGTAACCTTATATGTCACGTATATGCGAACATATATGTCACCTTATTATAAATCCATTGTAATGAAGGCAATAAATGTATATTAAAGAATATTCCTTATTTTTTATTGCAAATTTTTTATTCTTTTTGCAATTAACAAGATACTTATAATAATTAATTTATACAATGAAACTAAGAATAGTGATTATTAAATTCGTCAACAAATTAAATATAATTATTGTTGTTTTTGCAACAGAAACACTATAAGCGGGATTTAAGTATCACTATATATTATGAAAAATCATAAAAATGTATGAGGAAACATTAAAAACAGACTCAGATCAGAAAAATTTCCTTATTGCTTTAATTGAATTTAATCAAATAAACCTTTTTATTTAAATTAATATATTTTTTCTCTTGGTGTACTAAATCATGTCTAATTCAAATATATTTATATGAGAAGTCCATAAATATATATATATATATATATACCATTTTAAATAATTTACCAGCACATATATGCAGACCAATATGCAGGCATATATATCACCTATATAAAATGTTTTCATGGTTAACGCGGCGAAACGAAAATGGAGGAGAAAAGTGCGAAAATTGTTGTTCACTAATTTCAGTGGTATAAAGTTATTTCGCACCGAAAATGGTTTAGATTTTTCATTCCGTGTAAAATAGTAATAAATTACGTATTTGCGTATATACCATTCCGTAAACGAGGCTAATTTGTCTTATTGCTTATGTTTCGGACTTCATTGTGAGACGGAATAAAGAAGAATGGAAAGCAAGCGTTGGACAAAACAATCCCTTTAACGTGGTTTTGCGCTGAAGCGGTAGTTTAAGCAAACTAATTTTTCTTTGTAGATTTGCCGTCGGCTTTTGCTTCACTGTAGTATACGCGGCACTATTGACCAAAACCAACAGAATCTCGCGTATTTTCAACGCAAGTAAACACAGTGCCAAAAGGCCATCCTTCATTTCACCGCATTCCCAGTTAATAATATGCTCCGGATTTGTGAGCATACAAATTTTAATTAATATCATTTGGATGATAATTGATCCGGCGAAGGCCATGCATCACTACCCGACCCCCGAAGATAATTTTCTTGTTTGTAATAGTTTTTTAGACGCAAGTTACATGATCGCTTTTACATATCCCATTATATTGATTACCGTTTGTACAGTTTATGCTATAATGACGCGAAAAATTCCTGAAGCATTCAATGAAAGTAAACATATAGGTAAATATTTATGTACCTTACGTAACTATTAAAATACCATATATGTTAACGTCAAATTTGTCTCTGACTGAGAAATTCATAATTTTATGATAAAAAATTTGTCGTTTTATTGAATTTTAATCAATATTGGTGAACATATTTTACACTGAGGAAAAAAGGTTGTATTGTAAATTACTATACCTTCTGGAGTTGGAAGAATATTATTTGGAGTGTATACTATTTTACCATACCATTGCAGTAAAAATTTATGTATGATATTGTACAATTTTATATTTAGTATTGTAATAATGACCATAAATCGTGGCAATTTTAAAAGATTATATAAGAAATTTTACTATATTATAATAAATTTACTATTTTTATTACATTACATATATATATAGTATATTTTTATTATACTATAAATAAAAATTTACTATACTATACTATTAAAATATTATTATATTGATATAGTAGTTATATAAACATCACAGACGACATCCCTTCAACGTCAGAAGATATAGTAATTTTTATTAGAACTTTTTTTTTTCTCAGTGTAGCCACAAACGAAGAGTTTGGCAAAAATTTTAAATAAAGAAGTAATATTTACTTATATATAATACTTCTTTGGTATGATTGTTGATACATATTGATTATTTTTGATGCAGGATTTACAATGTATACTACATGTGTAATATGGCTAGCTTTTGTACCATTATATTTCGGAATTGGAAATAATCTAGTGTTAAGAATAACATCCATGTCTGTAACAATTAGTCTTTCAGCCTCCGTTACTATCGTATGTCTTTTTAGTCCAAAGGTAAGGATATGCTTTCAGTTTTATACAACAATTGATATATTTAATTAGCGCTTAAACATAATTTAAATTAATTGATAAAAGTATCATACATATTTTTGTCTAATAAAACTAGAAAAAATTATCCATTTATTTTTCCTAAATTATGCATGGAATGATTATAAGAGAAAATAAAATATGATTTTAAAAGGTTTTAACTCTGAGATTTACATGATGCTTTCAAATAGGTTAAATATAAATTTCATCTGTCGCATTACCAAGTGCAAAATGCACTCATTTGTTTTCTATTTGAAAATACATCTGTCACACTGGCGCGAGCGTTAATTCTGAATACACTTTAACTAAATTCTTTAAATCTGCTGAACATAAAAAAACGCCGAGGACAAAAACTTTTAACAATTGTAACGCCTGCAGTCGTTACTACAAAGAAATTTGTGTAATTCCCATTACCCTAATTCAATTGATACTGCTTTAACTGCAAATGCTTCATTATTGCAACCCTTTATTCAACGATAATTCTGCGGTTAGAATAATAGAATTTATTTTAGCAGCAACATATTTAATTCTACTTCAATCTTCTCTGCGCGTACATTAAGGGAAATTTATTAACAGTTGCTGCGAATTTTTATAATAACACGGTGTAAAAGTGAGAGCGCCTAATAACTACACTGAGAGAAATAGATAGTTAAAAGCACCATCTAGATAGTAGAAATAGATAGTTGAAAATAGATAGTAAAATGAAGTATCCAGATAGTAAATCGATATCGATATCGCGCGGTCGATAATGATGCGCACTACACTAGTACCTAACCTATTTCCAATTATATTTCTTAATTGTGTTTTGTTTAAACATTGTTGTGGAAGTGGTGTTTGACAGCATTTAACCTTATAGAACTAATTGATGTGTTTAAAGGTTTATGTACTTAAGTTCGGTTTTTAATT
>JABFPN010005363.1:0-13324 GCA_022817305.1 Leptoteleia sp. ZL-2020 | reverse complement strand
AATTTGAAGATTCACTGGGTAATGTCGTTAATCGAAAAACATTTGAAGATTTAAAACGACAGGGACTTTTGTAAAATAAATATATTTATGAGCTTTACGTGAATAAGTAACATAAATAAATTTACTCATACATTTTTCTTGAAATGGTTTTATTCCCTTTAGAGAGAATTTGCTTCTCTCTTTTAATATAGGGATTAAGAACAGACTTCTTGTATATATCTGTAAAAGAGGAAAAAATAAGTTATAGTATTAAATAAACTTATTGTAAAAGTAACTGTTAAAATTTATGTTCTTCCTGCCTTCCCTCCCTCACTCCCTGTTACTCACAGGATTTAATTTCAGTCCAATAATAATTGGGATAGTTTAAATAATCAATGTTGAATACAAAGTTTACATTTTTTCTAGCAACTGCATCACTTGTCTGTAAAATAAAGTTAAATAATAAACATTTTTGTAGTCAACAAGTAAACTATACAATAGAAAATTAATTCAAAATTTTTGGATTTTAAAATTCCCCCTATTTACTCATAATAATAATAGTAATACATACAGTCGTAATAATAATAATATTAAAATTAATAACAACTAATTCTCTGAATTACTAAATTAGTGAGACAAACATATACATTTGAATAAGTCGGAACAAGATGCACAATACTGCAATTCAATTTTGGAACGTGGACGGCGTATTCAGACAGTAGCATTAGGTGCTTATCATAAGGTGATTACGGCATGACATTTTACATGCAGATTCTGGCATGTTCCAGCTTGTACAATTCAAGAAATTGTTCAAGCTGGAAGTTGCCATTATTCTTATAGCAAAAACACCAACTCCGTGATTCTAGACGCGTGACATCCTTTTAAAAATTTGTTAAACATAAATTATCGAAATTCATAATAACTAAATTAGTCGTATCGATTGAAATTTTATTATAATAGATGTTAATACATTATAGTAATATAAATATAAAAAATATGCAAGAAAGCTCTACGTTTCAAAGTACAAGTAATGAAAACGGGGCTTTCTACGTGTGCGTTGGGGAAGCAGTATTCTTTATCTTTATTATTATATAATATAAAATAAGATAAAATACTTCTAAATAAAAATTCTGCTTCATACTATTGTGAATAACTTCTGATATGTCATTACTCTGTTTACCATGCTGTGCTACCTGTCTTTATACATCTATATACGTCATCAGTTCAAATAGTTATATTTAATGTAATATGAAATTGAATAGTTTAACCACCTTTTCATGTGAATCGTAATAACAAAAATAGTAGTGTACAGTAACGATGACCTTACTTGCATGTAAAGTCATGAATAGAAAACATTTATAAACTAACCTATTTACTGATGTCAATATTAATTATTTTGAAGATTTTTTACTCCAAAGACTTTAAAAACAACTGTGTGTGTAAGATATGTTAATTTAATTTTTTTATTCCAATAAGTTATTTGCTGACAACTTATCTAAATATTTTAGCAATAAACAAAAATATAAAATGAAGTTTTCAACGTCTCCTGCGTCAAGTAGATGTCATTCTCCAATGTCCTTACGGTCTGACTCATCTTTGCCAATGCCCGTTACATATAGGTACATCCATTGACTTGATTTTATTTAAATTTTACTTTCATGTATATATTTATCATACAAATTACAAAATTTTCTTTTATGACATGTAGTTTGAAATAATTTCCTAGTTGTACATTAATTCACTTGATTTATATTATTTTAAATATTATAAAATGTTACTATTGATCATTTAATTACATTATAATATATTTTGTAATTAATATTCAAATAAATGAATATTGATAATTTTTTACTATTCAATAATAATTCCATTAAAATATATGTGTTATTTCTTTCTTAATTCCATTTCAGACAAGACTGTTTTGGAGCTGCAACCAAATGTTACAAATATTTGAGAAAACTTCTCAAATTTAAACAAATGGATTTTGAATTTGCATTCTGGCAAATGATATATTTGTTTATTTCTCCTCAAAAAGTGTACAGAAATTTTCAAAATCGCAAACGTAAGTGAAACAATAAGCAAAAAATTTTATATTATTTATACGAGAAAAGATGCTCAGAATAAAATAGAATATAGGATCTTTTTAGAATCTATCATAAAATCATACCTTATTTTTGAGCCATTCAATGCCCTTCCATGGATAAAAATTTATTATTCTTTTTCATTGTATTTTTTCTCCCTTCATGTTTACAAAAATTCTTATAGATAGAATAATATAGGATTTAATATTATCAGATTCTTTTACTAAGATATTGATAGATGACATTTTATTTCCAGAAACAAAACTACAATTTGCAAGAGATGATCCAGCATTTCTTGTATTACTAACTTGCTGGCTATTTGTGTCTTCAGTAATATTTGCTTTAATTTTTCACTTATCTTTTTCCCAATTTATCGTATTATTCTTATATGTTTCCTTTGTTGATTGTATGGGAATGGGAATTCTTGTTGCAACATTTTTTTGGTAAGAAAAATAATTACTTTAAATAAAATATTTATTATTACATATTAACATTTGTTAATATAAGATTTGGAATTTTGTAACAAGATTAAGCGGCACATTTTTTCAGGTTTGTAACTAACAAGTATATGAGAATGGATCACAGTCAAGATGTTGAATGGGGATATGCTTTTGATATTCATTTAAATGCTTTCTTCCCACCTTTTGTAATTCTCCAGTTCATTCAGCTATTCTTATTTGATGGTATGTAATATAATAATAATATATTTAATATATAGAGTAAGCTGCAAATTCTGGTATTAAAACTACAATAAATTCCTGTTATTTGCAAATATTGATAAGGCATCAAAGGTACATCTTTTACTAATTGAAATTTTTAACTTTCAGTGTTAATTAAACATAGTACTTTCATTGGAAATACATTGTGGCTGATTGCAATTTGCTACTATATTTATATTACATTTTTAGGTTATACAAGTAAGTAATCCACTTTATTAATAATATTTAAGGTAATAATAAGTAACTAAAAAATAACAATTAAAGTAATTTGTTTGATTTTTCATGAAATTATCACTTTAGTAGTGGTACATAATTTGATATTTTAAAAGTGATTTGCATTTTATGATGTCAAATAATACAAATTTTACATTTAAGAAAGAATTACTATGTTGGATATATTTATTTTATACATACTTTTTATATATACTTTTTGTAATACGAAATTAATTTTTATATTTTATTTTCAGCTGTAGATATACTGTATAAAACCAATGTGATTTTATCTGCGCTACCAATTGCGTTTGTACTGTACATAATTACTGTTGTTATAAATTTTAATATCACTAATGCGTGCTTATATTATCATTATCTAATTAGTTAATAAACATGTATGAAATTAAACAAAATGCAGTTCATAAGAGTCCTTGATTATTTTGTTCTTTACTGAAATTTAACAATATAATACAATATAGATGGATAGGAAAGATCTAATAAAAATTTCCATTAGATTACCAATTAGATTTCTTTTCTTTATGCAACATATTAGGGTAATAATTTAAGACACAGGATAATTTCAAGTTTCCATCTCCTTTTTTTAATGTGATCATAAATTACTGGTTTTATTAACAATATAAGTTTGGGAAGGGGAATTTTTCTTTCGCGCGTGTTTAAAATTAAAGGTCAAGAGTTGAATTTTATAACATAAATATAGAAAAAGATTACTTAAAATGAATAGTATATTATTAATAAATAAAGTAAACGCCAAGTAATTTGTTATCAATATTCTTTTATCTAAGAATAGTTTGTATTACATATTCACTCTTAATAATAGTCAACTACAAACGATTGTTAATAACAGAAATGACCATTTGAATTAATCTGGCAGCATGAATTACAAAAACGTAACAACATTAAAAACAAATCCTCTACGATTTTAGCTAACTTTCTTAATTACTATTACTATTTTTAATTCTTATGCATCTTTATATTATGCTCAAAAAATATGGCTCCGTACAAAATTAGATGTAAATTTTATCTTACGCATAAAAAGCACCTTCGGCCAGAGGATTTGTATTACACTTTTGATTATGAAAAAAATATTTGTATACTTTGGTCGAAAAGTCAACTTTTCATAAGAAAATAATTCTTCAAAAGAAAAATTGTGACTCTTTAATTATGGTATAAATGTATATGTACGTAAAGCTTGAATATTGAATAACAAACATAAATTGTAAACAAATTCATTTTTTATTTTTATTTTGAACAGTTGATCAAAAACAGATATTGTTATTATTATTTTATATTATGATATATTATGTATATCATAATGATTAATATTATTAATACTTTATTGATAATGTTTGTTTCAATAAATCAAGCAGGTAGTTAAGTAATTAATTAACTTGACAATCATTTTAGATACGATAATCCATTCTCCTGGTCAATAATTATGCTAAAGAAATTGTATAGATAATTTAAGGCCTTTTCGTTATTCTAATATGCAAATAAAGAAGTTAATTGTACTACTGCTGAAGTGTTAAAATACTTGAAGGTAGGACAACTGATCGAAAGCAATTGGTCAAGTACCATTGATCAAAAGGACAATTGTTCAAAAGACTTCTGATCAAATTTCATTCCTTCATTTGCTTGTTGCATTTATATATTAAATAAATGAGGTTTTGATAATTTCATTTTATATTATAGATATATCTATATGTATATATGTACAAAATTTCTTCGTAAAATGAAGGACTTGTGATAAATAATTGTATATAATTTCAGTTTCATATAAAAATATTTCATTGTAAACATCAATTAACTCCTAATTGTCGTTTAAGTTTCAGTACTCATATTTTTTATAAGTGCGATCTCCATCCTCCATACGAAATGAAATGATTTAAACATTAGTATAAAACAATTGGAATATCTAATATATAAGTTCTTATGCATTTTATTGTGCATAACAATAATAATCATTTGTGTTAAACACGTCAAAAAATTTAAAAAAAAAACCCTATATTTTTAACCAAGTGTCTATATAACCATTAACAAAATTAAATGTTTCTTTTGACCAATTGTCCGAATACCAATATAATATATATTTATATACTTTTGTACAAATTATAGGTTTTTAAACTTGGAAAAAGGCTAGACTTGGATATATCACATAATTCCGAACAAACTATTTTATAAAAACATTTCAAATTTCCTACATTTATGACTATTAACAATCAATAATGTTTGTGCATCAAAAAGAATAACATTAATTGTCATTAACCTATTATAAAAAATGTTTTTAAGGTTGTTAGTTACAAAAGTATATATATTTACAAGCCACCCTATTTCTGTTTTATAATTCTTTTTGAGCACAAACATATTGAATATTTTATTATTATTTATATAATATGATTCGATTAACATTATACAAATTCATTCATTTCTGCTTAAAGCACAAAAAATGTTATAATATGATTCTATTTGTCTTTGTGATTTGAAAGGTAAATAATCAATATAATAAATTTGTGGCTACATTATAATGTTTAACACAAAAAATAAATGTTTCACATTATTTAAATTGAAATTTATATTTTTATGTATAACACCATAATTGTAACATCAGCATTTTTAAGGCATTCACAAATTCCGTTTATATAAGTCATACTGATTATTTACTTGCAAATTAACTGTAAATAATAAATCAAAAAAGTAATATATATGATCAATATATAAATAATAATATAAAGAATATTAATTGAATAAATTAGCCAGTAGCAAAGGGAATTTGGATCTAATCTAACGTTTGTAACAAGGTTAGCCAATTCTTTTATAGTTTTGTACTCTTAATGATAAAAAATTGTTTTTACCTTTCGTCTATTGACGAATTGGAAATGAATCCACATTTGGGAGAAATCACAATTCTGCTCTTCATTATATTTACAATTTCATTGCCCCTACGAAATTTTTTTATCGTAATTAACGATATTCATTTTTTTGGCGAATTCAATAATTTTTCGCGTTCTTTTTCTTCTTCCGTAAAGAATATCCTAGTTATGACGATATCGCCAGTACTCAAGGTCTGACAAGCAATATCCTTAGTTGGTTTTACACTGTCCTTTGCTTGGCACGTACAGTTTGTATGAGAACTATTAGAATCGGTCGTTGTACAAGTTACAGCAGAAAGTACTGCCTCCAAGCGTTCAATTTTTTCAATACTATCCATTTGTCCATCCGATATAATATCATCCAACATTTGCATAGATTCAGTTAAACTTGGTGGCTTAGTATTTTGTAGCGATAGAACTCCACCTAAAATAAATTAACACAAAAATAAATAATTACAATATAAAATACAAATTTCACAATATCTGTAGAAAACCTTTTAATATTGTTGCTGATTTACAAAATTTAACTTACTTGATTTAATGGGCAATTTTGTTTTATTTTTTT
Organism: Leptoteleia sp. ZL-2020; assembly: GCA_022817305.1. Lineage (NCBI taxonomy): Eukaryota > Metazoa > Arthropoda > Insecta > Hymenoptera > Scelionidae > Leptoteleia > Leptoteleia sp. ZL-2020. The sequence goes on along the minus strand of JABFPN010005363.1, from coordinate 6,879 downwards.
TTTGTTTATAAAAGTAAAATCCTATTTTATTTTTGTATATTGTATTAATTTTAGCAAATTAAATACACGAACCTGAATGAGAATTTTCAGAATTATAACTATCTAAACTCGAGAAGTCAGGATCGTCATTTCTTTCATCCTCATCATCGTCATCACTGCTGTCGCCTTTGTCTTGACCTATATTTTCCAATTTCTCCAACTTCCGAGCCACTTTGTGACTACCTTTAAGCTTTTCTTTTTCTTCGTCGGTCAATTCAAGATAACGCAAAAGACGTATCTCACGATTACTTAAAACAATATTTTTTCCAACTGTCTCTTCCATTCTTTTCCGTAAATCTGCTACTTCAGTTTCAACCTTCCGTTGCTTCTTACGCGCCTTTACATCGATTGGTCGAATTAACATTAATACTTGTTCCTCACACAGTTCATTAAATAATTTCATTGATTCGGGTTTGATTAGCCTAAAAGTCAATACAAATAATGATACACTTAACAAATACTGATAATAATAATATATATTATTTTCTGCGCCTTTATTTGTCATAACTTTCAAAAAGATGAAATAATTTAAGCAGCATGACTTACTTGTGCATAGCATTATAAACCTGCGGAACTAGGCCAAGTACATCGCTTCCTGCATAAAGAAGCATTTCTCGTGTAATTGGCCTACGAGCCCAATATCTATGATCTCTGCGGTAAACTGTTTTTAAATGTTCTTTTAAAATATTAGTAGGTCCACCATACATTTCACATAGAGTATTTAAACTGACATTTTTTACTTTGTAAACAGGCCTTTTTGTTTCTTGAAATTGTAAAACAGCATGCGCTGCCTAAAATTATCCATTAACTTTCATGAGTATTAAATTCACATTTGCATCAAAACAATTTATCAATATTTGTTTAATATTAATTTCTTATATACATATTAATTAATTAAACATTACTGTCATATCTTTACCTGCGTATCGAACACATTTTTCAAAGTAATACCATATTCTTGATATAGATTAATACTATCATTCCTACAGTCATGAAAAACCTGAAGAAAATACAAGTAATGAAGATTTGTATTAATACTTCTTTTGTTTTCTTTTAAACTTCGTTCTTTAAAGTTACTTTACTGACGTAAAAATTATTTTACCTTAACAATTTTCTCACTTGCTAACAATGGTTTTAAATCATGAGCCAACTCTGGACACGCAATCAAGTCAAAAACATAAGCCTTTCCATTCATGGTGCCAATTTGTATCAGAGCTAATCGTCCCCTTTTTCCCAGATTGATGCCCTCGCAATCGACCGCAATGACAGACGACTCTTCAGTGAGAGGATCTTTAGGACTCAAAAATTGCCAAACGAAGTTGTTACATTCTCTACTGCTGACAATCACCCTAGTATTTTGTAAGACTTTAACTTTCCATACATCTCCCAACGGTGCGGACTGGATATTTCTATCTTTTTCCGTGTTGTCCGCAAGCGTTTTCATTACCAGCGTGTTTATCCTCTGTTTCAACGATTGTTGTTGCAAGCTAACGGGCGGTGAATTATTAATTTCCATATTTTGCAACGAATTAGGCTGAGAATTTGAATTGCTCGAAGCAATGCTATCTGGTTGTGATGAAGGAGAGTTTTGTTTGTCTCGCAACTGATTGTTCTGATGGACATTTTGGTTGTGCGTTTTTTGAGACCATTTTCTGTTACACTCTGTTACAGGTGATTTCGACGAGTCAATTAAGCGGACGCGAAAATATTCTAAACTGCTTGCCATCTTCACTTCGAAAACTTCGGGGTATGTGAAAATAAAAGCCAATAAACCTTTCAAGCTTTTGAACATGGCTGGTCCGTGGGCGAATCTTTTAATTGTTATTAAAAATAATTGATCAAGGGCAGTGCAGCCAAGTTGGATTTGTTGACTTAAAAATTCAATGGCCTTTGACTCCTCGTTCGTCGTTGATGACTGTTGGTCATTGTTAATAACTGGTTTGGTTGAATTCTGAGACGCACTTTTTTGAGAAGAATCAAGCATAAATGCCTTTGGTCTACTGATTAAAGTAACAAGATTGTTTTGTACATTGAATGCGTCAGGGAACATTTTAATAAAAATTGACAGATCTTGAGCAGTTTTGAACATGGTACTTTCAGAAAACTTATCTATCACAAGATTGAACAGTTGGTCCATGAGGATCACACCCTTTTGTTCCGTGTGTTGCGCTATGAAATCGAGCAACCTCGCAGTCACTTCCGGATCTATCGAATAATAATATTTAATGTAATATATGAAACAAGCTTTCAAGTAAAAAATAAGTTACAAGCTAAATTTTGAAAACAATTCTATCGAAATTTACCATTTTGATAATTTACCTATTTGTATATCGGGCTCCAATTCACGAAAAGGTTGCGACTTCATACCTTCGTACTGTTTCAACATAACATTATCTTCCGTAACTATAAAGGCATCTGGGTATTTCAACAAGAATTCACGAAATTTTGTGTAGCGTTGTCCAGATATATGCCGAACTTCCGGGGGTGCCTGCGAGCGGTGCCCTAAAAGACATTTAATTGGCACTTCGGTTCCAACTCCGTATTGCATGAGTTTGTTGGAAAAATATTTGACGGCTTCGCGTGCATAATCCCTCTCTCCAGCCACACTCGTGCCATTTTCCTCTTTAATCACAGTTTGAATTGCATTCACACATACGTAATCTCCGTCAATTTTAAATAGTACGGGATATTGAGCTAAGAATTTCTTCAGACCACTTTGCGATCCTCCAGCTATTTGCCGCATCTCTTTAGTGAAGCCCTTTGCACCAAATTGACAACTCAAATCGTGCAAAGATCTCGGGCCACCTTTATCCATCAGTCGTTCAAAGAAAAACAGAAGTGTCTTGTTTCGAACCAATTCATATTCGCAGCTATCCATCGTTGCTTCTTATTGATCTCGTAATCCTGCAATTTGCAAATGTTCCATATTATTAAAATACCAAATAAGATTGTATGTGTTATTTGTTCAATTTCTTTATGAAAATATGAAATACTTTATTAATTTTGAAAACAAAGATATACATACTTATATAAATATTATATACATATTGTTTTGTTACGTTTAAAAATAGTAAGTCTAAACATTATATTTGTAAGTTGTATTGTTCTCAGTGTGAAGTGTCCCCACCCCCCCGGGTTGTTTTAAATTCAAAATATTTGACCCATGTCCATTGCACTGATTTCAATCTTTTTATGCCCAATTTATAAGCGTCCAAATTATACTTGCATAATCAAGATTTGGTAAGAAATCTTACACATTTTAGTGCATATTATTATAACAAAGTTATAAATTTATATATAATAATTTTATATACTGTATAATTTATCAAAAATTGATATACATTTTAAATGTCAATATACACATTCATTACATAATGAATATTTGTTGTATAAATATAAAGTTTTGTTTTTATCAAATATACTTGAACTTTTTTTTAAATCGCATTTAAACTTCTATATATATCCTTAATATTGTGTTTACACTTATATGGATTATTTTTTATTAAACATAAGTATACTTACAAGATTATTTTTTTATAAGTATATATATATATATATATATATATATTAATACTTTCAATATATTATATAATTAATCAATATTGATATTTTATACATTTTAATAAACAGATGAAAATTGTGCATTAATTTAAGTTAAAAATCTAATTAAAATAACTAAATTAAATGTGTGAAATATAAAATAAATGTGAGATATTATAATATTAAAATTAGTTACACAATGTCCTATGTTACTAACAATTAATAACAATAAAAATATTGATAATGAAACAATATTTTAATTAGTTACATGGCAAGTGTATTTGAGTATATACAATATGTATACAATGTATAATCTCTATTAATTTTAAGTGTATAGAAAAATCTTTGCATGAGGTCACAGTACAATTTTACAGATGTAAACTATTTATAACTACCCGTTAACCTGTTAATACCTATCTTTAACATTTGACAACTAGAACATATAATAGCTTGTTTTCCGTTAGATTTCATTTATTGAACATTAATATTTAATCAAACCTAAAATACAATTAAAGTAACATGTTTAAACTAAAAAATAAATAAAATTTCTACATATTTTGCCACATCAACAAAAATAAGTAAACTATGAAATTGCAGTATATACACTTTCAATAATTTTACTTTTTAATATCTATTTGATAAGTTTTCCTGTTGTATTCCTTTGCAATTACATAAAACATTACAACTGTTCTAATAACTAAATGGTAACTGTAATAAATAAAGTAACAATACTGAAGTAATTAAATGGTGTATTGAAACTATTATTGACGAAGTATTTTGAATAAAATTATTTAAGAATATTATAAATAATAAACAAACCTAATATATAAAGGTCAAATTAAATTTGAATGACTTTATGTAATATTTACTACTAATATATTATTACTTAATTTTAACATTTAAATTAAATTCAGGTGTATATAAATATATACATGTGATCTAAATTGAGGAATATATATTAAACAGGTGGATGTCTCGTCTTGAAATTAGAACAAAAATGGAGCATGAGGTTTAAATTAATTGTACGAAAACATAAATTAATTTGATTGTACAATTTACATTTATAATGTACTGATGGGTTGTTAAAATTTACATTTGAATAGTTATTGTTTGTAAAAATTACAATTGAGTCATTAAGAAAGTCTTGCAAGTTATTAAAACTTATTTTATTTTTCTTTAAAAAAATGGAGTAGGATAAGATAATAATAGATATTGATCTGGTGGAATACCAAATGGCAAATTATTTACATTAATATCAGTATTAATTAATTAATGTATTATTATTAAATACTATATTTCTTATTAATGAGGTTAAAATATAAGACTATACTCTTAACTGTACTTTGACATTTCATATCATAATAATGTTATAATAAAACATTTTATATTATATCATTGCAAACAAAATCTAAAAATTTGATCTATTCGTTGAAAGAAATATATAATTCCTAGTAATAATTTAATTACACTTTGCATTAATTATGTTAATAAAATAATTGTCATAGAAATAAATAGAATTTTTGTTATGTAAACTATAATCCCACGTTCTTGAATAATAAACATGTCAATTTAATGATATACCTGGAAAAGTAATACTATATCTTCGCACAACACAGTGAAATCTGAATCATAAATTTAGAATGTATTACAGATAATTTAATTTATTAGTTATTTTAGTCAAACACCGTTTGACAAAAAGATAATATTATTTAACACTCACCACAAACATTCAACCTGTCATTTTTACAATTACATTTTAAAACTAATTTTAATTATATATCAAATAAATAAATATTACATGTATAAAAATATCAATTTATATTTATAGACTCGACTAATTAGATATATTTTTTGCGCTAATAATGTTTCAAAATTAATTTTAATATTGTACCAATGTTTTATGTTTAGTTTCATTATCTAATCAAAATCATATCATTTTAATTTACAAAGTGCATCTTTACAAATAGAAAAATTTAAATTGGAACATTTTACATTGGAGCATAAGTAATATTGATATAATTTTAATAATTATATTTATACTAAATCTAAATCTTAAATGATATAATTTTAAATCAATCATTCAATTTAGCCATAAGAAATAAGAAAAAAAAGAACATAATTAAACAGAGACCAACCAATAAATACTATAAACAACAATTAAATGGGTGGTGGGTAACTCAATATTTACCACTATCAAACTAATTTGCTACAACACTTACAACAAAATACAATTATAAACAAGTAAACAACATAAATATAATTGAAAATGAATTATTAAAGCAACTGTAAAAAAATAAACATATATATTTGTACGTATATATAAATTCCATTTGAATACAAATTATAAGCAAGGAAATGAGCTATTTAAAATTCAGTTGAGCACAGTGTTTTATAGGCAACAATTTGCCAGCGAAAAAAAATCAAGTAACGTTGAAGGCAAAGTTAAAGCTGTTTCAATAGAAAGATGGGAAAAAGTGCACATACCGGACACGGTTAACTATTGAGATATCAACGGGAAACGCGCGGAACTAATAAAAATTTGCCAAAATGCGAATTAAAGTGTAGCAATGAAATGAATGGTGGTGTTAGGAAATAAAAAGTGCGCTGGGTTCCACAACACGTATAGGACAGTGATGCGATATGAAAGTGTGTTGCCGCGCATTCTTAACCTAAATACGTGGGAGATACGGGACGAAAGAAGCCGCGCGGGGCGAGGTTAATTATGTAAACTAGACGGACGATCATTAACGAATTAATGCGGAATGCGTGATATCACTAGTTTAGATACCTTGCTGGCGGTATTTATATTGTTATTTTAAATCGCTATTGCTCGGTGCGCGGTCGATCACTCAAACACTCCGCGAGTTATATCACGTATTCGTCATGTTTTCGCGTTTAGAATTACAAAATCGCTCAAGAGATGGACATCCCTAAAATCGACCATCTCTCTCCTCGATTTGCTCGAATCGGTTTGCCAAGCCTACGTTACTACCACTGAAATATAGTAATACTGGAACGTGCACTGACGCGACAGAAACGAGCCGAGTGAGAACGCATGTCGCGGGAGAACCTGTCTTTGTTGTACAGTCAATTCTAAAAGTTGCAAAACATCAACTCCGTGCCTGCACCAGGATGAGGTACAATTTTTAACACAGCACACTCGTACCATCTTTATTAACGACATTATTTATTACAATAAACTTTTCTTTGTGTCTTGTGAAGACCGGTCATATACATTTAAACAATAACTCGAATTACAAATTTGCTCTGATTGTACTTCACGTGAATTTCGTACTAATG
>JABFPN010005362.1:0-13325 GCA_022817305.1 Leptoteleia sp. ZL-2020 | reverse complement strand
ATTCTATGATTACGTATGTATAATGTACAACATGTAAGTGATATTAAACAAGTGCAACGTGAATAACCAACTTTTACAACGTGCCTTTAACGCGACAAGAATGATAGGAAACGTTGTAATTTTTCATCCATCAGTTTTTTCCGTGTACGCAATGTTGTTTGTTGCGACATTGTTAGTAAACATATAATCATAATCATATACTTGCAAAGTTTGAAATTTCACTGTCTTAAGTTATTAGTAATCAAAAAGGCAAAGACAATTCTCCCAAGGCATACGAGTGAATAACATCGGCAAATATCGCGGGGCATAATAATAAGAAAAAAAAAAAAAAGTTAAAAATAAGTAATGGCGCTAATCATTGACGTTCGTTGCTCCGTCGTTGCGCCTGCGGTGGCATTTAATTGCGCGCATTGTTGACGGCAGATAATTTCAATAATGTAGCACCGTGGGACTCGCCAACTGCCAGGCAAATCCGCGAAGAATCCGCGAAACGTGGCGCCTACGTGGAAAATTTGACGTGCAGGATGTTGAATGCAAAATGTGAAACGCGCCGGCGGGGTTTTCGCGGGCGGACTAAGTGCGTTATCTAATTTGGTCGTGCGCCGCGCCAAAATAGACACCGACGCGGCTAAGAATACGAAATCATTATTCGCAATGGCGAATAAGGGCCCAATATTTATGAAGCGCGGTATTTTGACAGAAATGTGGGGCTTCACTCGTCGACGCTTCTCGCACGACAAAAGTCAATAACTGAATTGAAGCGACAATTGCTCCACTATTTACCATAATTGGCATTTACTCCACTTAAGGCCTCAAGTTCATACGGGGATAAAGAGTTAAATACCTTATTGCATAACTTGATAAACGCAATTATACTGAGGAATATTGCAAGCGAGTTTACAAGAAAAAAAAAAAAAAGAAGAGTTCTTTGGCTTCACCGGTGTTATTTGCCGACAAACACTTATTGATGACAATCCGGGTTAGAAATAAAACAATACAATCTGTGGCGTTATTTTTATTCGCGTATACTCGTTCAGTTTACTCGAGTATTAAAATACTGAAAGTTGGCTTTTGCCAATTACCCTTGTGAATGTCTGTTAATAAAACTTAATGAGACGTTCATGAGCGGGGGTGAAGAAATTCATAAGACACTCGGTTCTGGGTATAGCGCTCGATCGGGGGACTGTAAGGCTACGGCCCGTGTCTATCCGGCCCTTTCTATTTATCCTTTGTCACCCTTTGACGTAATGCTGCCTGCCTGCCTGCCGCCAAGTTGACATTGTTGATCGCACGCTCAGTGGGGTCGCTGCTCGCATCACGGTCAAAGAGTCAACAGCCAGAGACGCTGTATCCAGAGTCGAGTGTGTAAGTACTATTAAAAGAGGTTACGACGATTGTACGATTCGGTGCAGTAAAAATGATTATTTGTTTTGTAACCCCTTTTATTATAAATGAATAGTAAAATCCAATTGTTAAGAAAGAAAAACTCCTAGCCGTCGTATTTAATGTAAATGACAATTAGCGAACTGTTAATTTGATTAGCACTCGTTGGTTCCAAAAAGAACGTAAACTTGCAAATAACATAAGACTAACATGATATTACAGAAGCATCATTCTTAATTCCACTGGCAGGTATAGTTTCTTTTAATCAAACTGTCGGATGCAGGGTATACTTAATACAATAAATGGATGCAATATTACTTTTACGCACACACACACACACACACACACACACACACACACACACACACACACACACGCATGACGATACGATACGATTTGAATATTTTCCATTTTGTCAAATCAGTTAAATATTTGTCATCGCAGGCGGTGTTAATAGAATGAAATATTGTTAATGTCTCGGTGGATCATCGTTAACTGATCGTGTATACCTAGAGTAGCATAAAACGAAGGGAAAGCCGCAAGGTGTCGGGCACGAGACTGACAAATCGACCATCCAAGTCGACGTGTCATTCGCGATGAATCACTGATTGTGCCGTGGCGTGATCTCGCGGAAATTTTCCCGCGGAAAAAGGGGAAGGAAGGAAAAGAAGAATTGGTCCTTTGCTTAAACCATAGGAGGCGGAGGGAGGGAAGAAGGGTCAGCTTATGGCCATCAGCGATGGGTCTCCTATTAAAGCGTTAATCAACAAAGGAAATAAATGGAATATCTTACGCTTCGCTAAAGCCATTGACGTGCAATATCCTCATCTGTTTGACGATCGTGCTTTTCCCCGACTCTCCCGCACCTGCAAAACAAAAAGAAGAGAAATATGAAAAGTACATCAAATTAGAATGAATCGTTTCAAAGGGAGAATTCTCCGATATTTCAATCGTTTGCATAAATTACAACAAAACATCGCCTCTATCAAGAGCACAAAGTTATCCGCCGAAAAAGGAACGCCCTCGGGGGGGGGGGGAAGGGCTCTATTTTGTAGCGTCAAAAACAAATGAAAATTCCTATCGGATTGCTACAGATTTATTTGAGACGTATCGGGGGGGTTTTTTTTTTTTCTTTGCATCATTTCTAATTATACTTTACTGTCCGGTGTTTTACCGCCTCTTTTTTATGCGACTAAATTTGACCTCGTTTCAGTAATTATTGCTACGGTAATGACACTCAAATGATACTCGATCTCCCCGACCCTGCCCACGACAAAAAACCCCTCCTACCGTGTACAATAACACGATGGGGTCAAAGATGGCACGCATAATGATGATATTTTAGGGAAGGAGGAGGGAAAGGTTAATCTGTATTCAAATTGTGAAAAAAAATCTACCCTACGATTCGGTTAATTACACTGGTACGTTATTTACATAACTGTTATAATTAGGGTTTTCTGAATTTTTTTTTAATTTGTTTAACGAGGAAAATATTGTACATGCTTGATTAGTACTGGAACCTCCTATGTGGCAGTTTGATCCTCTAACGCCTTAACTTATAATGTTATAGTCTTTCGCATAGAAGCACGAAGCCACTATGGCATAGTATAACCTTTCACCGTCAAGTTGACGGTGTGCCCACTTCACTGACAATGTTCTTAATTTTCATGGCATGCTTTTGAGTTGAGCTGTATTTGTTCTCTACGAAAAAGGTTTTCTTCTTCTCCCTCTTTTTTCTTCCTTCCCAGCCAAATTTAATATTTCAGTGAGTCATCTTCAAAATAGTAGAGTGGATGAAAAATTGGACAAAAACTGGTGAGGTTCTATCGTGGCAAACAGCTGATTGCCCAACAAATCATGTGACAGAGAGAAAAAGTGTTCTGTTGTCCAGGTAGCATAAATAAATGCTAGGGATGAAGGGAATAAACATTGATGTAACGCCAGGTATTAATATGGTCCCAATCGGGATGCCATGTTACAAATAGTAACAGCAATGGTATCCATGCCAAGGCCCCGCTAAATGTTGGTCTTGTCGGGATGCCCGACTGGGGCCCTATTTCAGGTCAGTTTCAATTTTTACTAGCGCAACGCTAAAGCGACTTTGCAAGGCTGTCTTCCTCAGGCCTTGAGCCTCGGAACACTAGACAGGCTCGCTATAGACAGACTGCGTGACATAAATTGTTGCCGCGTATTAACCTTGGCGTTTCGATACTTCCGGGAGGCGCGAATAAACGCGCAACGAGTCGGAGAGCGCAATGTCGCGCGTCCGCTCAAATTAGCCCTTCAAGAGTGGACACTAGGAGGATCATCTGGTCTGATGCGTTATCTCCGTCTGTCCTGGTCGCACGTTCGATCTCCTCTTTGTTGCGCGATTGCACGCACGCCGTAAATAACATTTCCCACATTGTGACAACATTTTTCGCCGGCGCCCCGCGCCACTTTTTATCTCTATTAGCGCGGCTAAAAATACACCAATGCCATTTTTCCATTCGCTATTTCAAATTGCCGGGCCGTCTTTTTAGCGGCACTCTTCGAAGCGCGCTCATTAATTGACCTTTTTTCCGCGTTGCGGCGCGACCCCGAAGACATAGGACTCATTGGAGATAGTAGCAGTGTAGGGGTAAAGAAATTAACTTTCCAACGCAAAGGTCGAATGTTCGAAACTCGACTTAAAACATAAATTCATTCACCTTAAGGTGACGCGGTAAGTCTGCTGCCACGGAGATAGTGCTTTTTTTTAATTATTCTTCTTAAAACAATGATTTAATGCTGGAAATTAGATTCAATACATTTTTAGGTATGGGGAAAGTAAGGTTTCCTTCATCAAGTTTGTCAAAAATGAAATTTATAGACAAGTAAATAATCTACTAATGATTTGTGGCTTGTAAAATTTTAATTATAAATGACGATATTGTATACTTTGTACAAATGTGTTATATTATGTAAACATTATTAATGGAACATCTCCTTGTTAATTATGTGCATTTGTCCTTTTTAAATTGAGACAGAATGATACCGAAATTAATTACAATTTCGAAAATATAACGTTTTATCTTTATTAAGATAAAGAAATAACGTTAAATTTCGTACTGTTTCTGGATTTCTTAATTTAAATATTGAATTGTATTAGTTTCTACGACTTTATTTACTAAGTGTTTGTCGCATTTTTAATGTGGTTGAGCCAGCTTGATTGACTTGCTGGAGCAACCATGGGTTTCTGAGAAACGGCTATAGTAAAAAAAAATTTTTTCAGTAATTAATTAGTACTTAATTATTTTCTATATTTTTTTTTGATTGAGCTGACATGGTGTGGAGCCAGCTTGATATACCTCATATCCGGGACCATATATGGACTATATGTCCTCATTTTTATTAGGGTAGACTAAATCATCTCCAAAATCCTCGCTATTATTAAATTTAGTGTACAATGTTTGGTCATCCAATGGCCGAGTGACGCTCCGTTACAATACACATTTGCTAATGCTTGTTAATTCATTGCGGACATTTCAAAAGCACGACGGTTGAAAATATTAAAATGACCCGAAGCCTTTCTATATAAATGTTGAAAATAATTAAAACATATTAAAACAGCTGTCGAGCATTAAGCATTGAATCAATAACAAGAAAACATATCGTTAAATCATGAAATTATTATAATGTATAAGAGGCGCCGAGACCCCGACGACTGTAAGCAATACTGACATTTTTTGGGGTTCCATTTTTAAATATTTTCATCATCTGTTATGATAATAAATATAATTTTTATTCCAATATTTCTACCGCCAATAAATCACCGGCGAATAAAAAAAATGACAATAAAAATAAAAATAATTTATAATTTCGGTCGCGCTTAGTTCGATTAATACTTACACATCGAAATATAAAGCGCGAATGTATTATGTGAACGTGTGTGGTAAATGTTACTTTAATTAATATCACTATTTAAGTTCAATTTGAAAACACGTATAATAATACATTTTCAGGCTTCGCGCTCTTTGCGTGTCATTTATTATATTTCTCACGAGTCAAAACTTGTACAAACTTGACATTTTATAAATACTTATTTTTTTCTCGAATCAACTTTAGTTTATAAATAAAGATTGTCATACTTTTATTCTACAATTTAATGAAAATTTAATTAGCTCAACTGCTAATATAAATATTGACTTAGAAACTTCTTATTTTTGTATTGCATTTACTAAATATCAGTTACCAAACAATTTTGGTTACCTTAACAAATTACTTTTGGTTCAAGGTATTTGGTTAGCTTAACAAAGATATTTGGTTAGTTCTACTAAATTTTGCTAACCAACATATTTGGTTATTTAAACTAAATATTTTGGTCAACTAAATAAAGAAACAAATTTCTTGGTTCCCTTAAACAGGGTATGATTTATCTTGAAATGCAGAACTATTATCAACTCTTTATACAAGTTAATTTTTTATTACAATCAATACGATTATGTGCACTAAAGACTAAATTCTATAAATCAGGTAATCAATCAGTTAATCGTCATAAAGTTTTCACATTTAATGAATTGTTCAGAACTCTGATACAAGTAAATAAATAATTCTACTAATTTTAATTAATTTATCTGACTAAACCGCGAATGTGTTTATTCTCTAATGTGGCATTAAGTGTAACAAACTTTTTCATCATAACGTATTTAATTATAAATTACAGATTTATTATTTAAAAATAGACAAAAGCAATATATTGTCGAATAAACATTATAAAGTACGTCTTAAACGTTTAAAATACTTAAAGCAGGTAAGAAAATTAATACAATACACAACGGGTGTATGGCAATCAAATTTTCCCTAGTAAAAATGAAACACACGGTCCATATATGGTCCATACATGTGGCTATATATAGATATACATGGTCAATATATGGCAATAATTGATATAATATGCTAGCCACACATGCTTTTAATAATTTCCCTACATAAAAATCAATTAATACCATATATGGACCATATATGGCCGTATATGGATTAAGGACAAACATATATGTCCATATATGAATTTTTTATTTCCTTGTATGAAACTGTTATAACATATACGGACCATATTGTATGTTTCATTTTTACCAGGGTACATTCAAGCTTTAATCAGATAACATTAATTGTATATATAAATAAAAATTGAGACATGTAATGGGTTTCTAGGATAATACATCTCAAAATGATACGTGTACACAACCACAAAACTGCCCACTTAAGATCACAATGGAATATTCTTATGCCAAACCAGAACTTTTTGCTCGTTATACGTGGATAAATTGTTCTCACCGGGCGCGCATTTGTGTAAAGATTAATTCTATTTATATTAAAGGGATTGGTTTTGGTGGAAAAGGGTATAAAAATAGTTTGAGTTTAAGAATACTCAACGGATGCTACAAGTTTAACCCAATAATAATGTATATTTTTAAGTACGCGTGATCGATAAATGATACAAGGTGGGCATTTATTTTGCTTTACAAAACACGTGACACACTTGTTTATTATCCCCAGACAAGAGGAACCATAATTGTACCGTTGACATTGTAAACACGGATTATTGTCGACGTTTCGTTTATTAATTCAAGTATTAGTTAAATAAACGTCGCCTGGATCTCGGTAACTTGCACTTTTCATTCGCAAACTCCTCCCCCCCCCCCCCTCCCTCGTCTACTCGTCACAAACCGATTATCACTTTAGTCCAAACTTTTGACATTCTCAACGACACTAACGACATGCCATCGAGTTATTTCGATAGTTCGAAAGGGAGTGCGAATTAAAAAAAAAATCTCCACTCTTTCATTCCTCGTGCATTCCCCGAGGAAGATAAAATTGTCCGTAATTAGTCTTGAGTGTGAACAGTCTAAAAAAGGCTGTGAAAAATCTTGAAAGGCCGGCTAAATACAAACCCTTGCGACTTTATTCGGACCAACAAGCCTCGACACTTCAACGTGAGTAAAAGAAAAGTGCGGGAATGCCGGAAACAAATCGGAATGAATTAAAGTTGGTTTATCTATGTGTTTCACGACTGTGCTTTTTGGTACCACAGACTATACGAAAGATTTAATTGTACATTGATATTATTTGGTGAACGTTTCGACCTTCTTCGTGGTCACTATCAAACTCCCTAATTGGATTATTCAGAAAAACTAAACTTAAGATGTAAAAATTGTTTCCTTTTATAATTGTTCTTTTTTTTTCTAAGAATTCTTTCGGCAAAAATAATCAGTTAATCGTTAATTATTTAAAGACACAAGTAAAGGCTGGAACCACAGATACCGGGGGGATCATGGCTCTCGTTTAAAGCCCCTTCTTCTATTTCTGTGAAATACTGCCAAAGCCTCGTTTCACTTGCACTCTTTCAAACCGTTAATAACTCGATAACATTTTATTTTATTTTTCAACATTTTACCAGTTACAGCACACATGACAAAATAAAAGAGAGAAAAAAAGAAAACTGTAAAATCACTAATAATGTCAATATGAAATGTCGAACTTTATAATTGTCTAAATTAGGTTAGTTCGGCACCTTATGGAAGCTACACCCCACTTAACGCGAAATAAAAAAAAAACCATACGAGAATTATGTGCTATTTATATGTGCTATTTTTGTACCGCAAGTGTAATTTTTGTACAATAGAAACGTATTTTTAAAAAAAAAAAACCGTACATGCCGGGAGTGTTTTCTAGTAAATGAACAATGAATACATCAATTTAATACAAATACATTTTAAAAATGTCACTGTTTTTCATGAACTTGCAACACTGCTTTATGACCGAATAAATGTTGATTGTAAATGTATATATTTTCATTATAGTACAAAAATTATGCTTGAGGCATAAAAAGAGCACAAAAATATGCCATCAATACTTTCTTGAAATTCCCACTAGTTCCCCGAAATCTCATGAGGGGGGTGTAGCTTCCAGTGAAGCCCACCCTGAACTTTTGCTATTAAAAAAAACAAAAAAATAGGTCTCCGTTGTAGCCAAAAAATTATACTGGCGGTACATCATGAAAAATTAGTTGTTATGCCAAATCCACATTAGTTGTTATATACTGAATTTAAAATAATTGCACGGAAAAAAAAGTATTCGCTTTGGTAGGTAAATGAGTTTATCTAGCAATTTTTAACTAATTTAGTAAGAATTTATTCTATTTTCAGAAGGACGTAGATATTAAATCGACTAAAATGAATATTTAAACATTACATAAACTGTATGACTGATTTAACCATACACTTATCTAAGAGGGACTAAACATAACCTCAATATGTCAACGAAAACTACTTGGATTTCACTGTGTTTTGGATTAGATAAATTTGTATGGCTGATTCAGCCATACAGTGTATGTAATTCAAGGAACTCGCTAGGTTAGTTTTCATCAATTCGACTCACATAAATTTCTTTGGCTACGATAATTATAATTTCTACTTATCCCAATAATGGCCAAACAGTATACCTAAATTAAATAGAAATTTAGTAGTGCACTTGATATTTTTTTTTCCGTGTGACAATGGTATTACAATGTGAGTACAACTATAGTGTTTTACAAGATTTAGTCTAGTCCAGATAGATTTTGAAAATGACCCCAATAAAGGTCGAAACGTCAATCAACAAAATTAGATACTGTAATAACTTTTAATTATTTCATCACCCACAAAATAATTGTCTGTTGTATAAAATGTACGGTCGAAAAAACATATTTGTTTTCGTGGTGTTAATTTAATTAATTTGATGTTGACAGCTAAACACAGATTGTTTAAACAGCAATGGTGATAAAAAACAAACGTAAAATTACGGTCGTCAGCTTTAATTTAACTTTAAAGGCACACATGTCAACAATGGTGCATCAAATGATAAAATATCTTATGTTTTCGTCTTATGTTTTTGTTTACATTACACTGTCACATTTTAACCCTATTTTGGGACAACCTGTATATCAATAAAGATATTATTTTTAATAGAAATCCAATGGAATTTCGATAAAAACATTCTAATCGAGCAATTGTCTTTACCCAAATAACGTGCTTACAAGTGTATAAATTACAAAGATTATTATTGAAATTCTAATACATGTTATTCTCTAGGAAAATGTTTATTGTTACCTATTTATTGTTTATTTTTGTCAAAATCTTTTTAGCCTATTTAAGGAAAAGTTGCCAAGATCTTGATAAAGCTCGGCAATAAACTGATACAATTTCAAAACATCTTCAATTCAAAGTATAACTTGAATAATAATTGTTCTAGTATTGTTCTCTCCCGGTATAATTGTAATAATCAATTAATAAAGCAAACAAAAATACCATCATCTTTTGAAAAGCATGAAAATTATCTTAATTATGGCAACGAGCATAAAAATTCTAGTGCACGTGAGCCTCGTTATGTGTATATATAAACGTGGCTTCATTAATTATTCATTAGTCAAACTATACGTGCAATTTATTGTTTTAAAAAGAAAAAGCTGTAACGCAGCAAATTAATATGTTTTATTAGTTTCGTCGTTGCTATATAAATGTTTGCACTTAATATGACTTGACAGTGCAGGTAAGTACACTGAAAATGGCTAATTAATTGCTTTTTAAGCGCAACACTTTAGTCGCACTTTCACTTTTTAATTATTTTAACAGCGAATACTGAATGGGAATTAAGAAAAAGTTACCTACTTGAGTAAAATATAGAACATAAATTTATGTTATGAATTATTTCAACTTTTTAAATTGTTGTTGTTTTTTTTTTTTTTTTTTTTGTTTATAACGCGTGTTGTGGAACTAGGAAAACTTTTGAAATGGAACAACAAAGGAATTTCACCTTTATAAATTCAATTGATTGCACTTAGTCTATCATAAAAGGAGATGTGAGCATTCAAAAGTATAAAACTTAAGACGAGTGTTTTTGACTACTCATATCCATAATAGTAGGGAGAAATTTATTTTTATACAAAAAATTTTTATTTTATAAAAATTATGCCAAGATTTCTTCTAAAAATAGACTTTGTTAGTAATTCCACAAAAAAGCTTGTCATTGTGGAAAAGACCAAAACTGCATCTGGTACAACATAAATTACATTATACAAAAGCATTGGAATAGGCTAAATACTTGTAAGCAAATGTGATATAAATGTTCCAAACATTTTACATCATCTACATCATTGTAACGGTTATTAATTGATAATTTAATTACCATAATTTTTGTAATACATCTGCTGCACCAAATATAGCCAATTAATATATATTTTTTTTACAATTAATCAACGACACGATTGTTGGCATTTAAATTAATTGATTAAACCTACACTTGAAACGTTTTTATTGCTTCTAGTTAGATCAATGACATAGTTTATTACTGTAAACACAAGTAAAGTATCGATCTATATCGATAATAATGCAAAGCTCGTCCCTCTCGTTATCAACTAAAATTTCGATTCACGAGAGGCAAACAAGTGACACATTTCCAAGGAGTAAATTAAAATGCCTTCAATTTGATTATCTTAAAGATCAATGTCCGTAGCTCAGTTGCTCGCGTAAGTCATATATATATATATATATATATATATATATATATATATATTCAAGCATATACGCCTGTGCGTGTATATATACATATATATGTATGTATAAAATATATATTAAAAGATTGCACGCGAATCCATACATACAAAAAGGTTGCAAAGTGTGTCATCGAAAGGAAGATGAACATTGTTGTCGGAGCGATTGACTCGGCGCAGACGGGAAGCAAAATAAACAGCAGTAAATAAGGAACAATAAATGGAGGAATATAGGGAAGATTAAGTTTTTGAAGCGGAGGGAAGTGGAGAGGGTGGACAAGCACCGGGTACGAATTGGGCATTGAACACAGTGTCGAGGTAGGAAAATGATAAGAGAATAGGAGCGTGGTGTTGGGCGAAAACGAAGGGACAAAGTAGAAGGCTGCTGTAAAAGCAGCACGTCCTAACAATTGGTGGCACAATCAATAAACAGAGTCTGGGGCGAACGGAGAAACGCGAGCCAAGTAAGCAAGCTTTACGCGTAAAAAGAGGAAAGAGGAAAGAGGAAAGAAGGAAAAGGAGAGGATACGAAGAGGAAAGAGGGGTCCCGGGGGGAGGGTATGGTGCGGAGGGGGATGGGGGTGAGGGGAGAGGGGGGAGGGGGGTTGGGGTCCGAGACTTACCGAGCAGGAGGAGTCTGTGGGTGGCCCGGTAGACCTGCTTGTCCTTCTGCAGCTGTTTGGTAATGGCGTCGGAGCGGCGCTTCTGGTTCTTGCTGTCATCCTGGCTGGCCTTGCTGCTCTGGCTGCCGAAGCACCCCATGACACTCGGTGGGACACGCGCGCGTTGCCCCGGCGCCGCTACTGGCCGTACCTCGCACACACCGCCGACGGCGCGGCGCACCCGCACCAACGCGACCTGGACCACCTTCCCGCGGCCGTCTCGCCGCGCTACGTCTCGCCGAGAGCAGTTTCTCGCCGCGGCGCTGTTCCCCTGGCCGGCCCGCCACTCAACCACATATATGAGGGAGCGAGCGAGAGAGCGAGAGCCGAGCGCCTCGGTTCGGGCGCGTGCACGCTCGGTCGCCGCGAGGGGCCCCCCCTCGAGCGCGAGCAGTCACTTGGCGCGGCTGATCACTTGGTCCGTCCCTCACTCGCGGCTGACTTCGCGCCTCCCAGCAGCGGCTCCGCGGCCCGCCACCCTCGCAGGCACTACCGTCGTCGCGACGCAACCTCCGAGTGCCGACCAAGGCGCCTCCATCGCCGAACGCCTCGGTGCCGCCGCCGCCGCCCGCCGCGCACCACCTGCCGTCCTCCGCCGTCTGCGATTGATTGGTCCCCTGCCCCGCCTGTTCCGCACGTTCCGCCTGTTCCGCCTGTTCCGCCTGCCGATCGAATCTCGTCCGCGGCTTGTGTGTGCTGGTGCTCTCTCCTCGGTGGCTGCCTGCCTGGCTGCCTGCTTGCCTGGTCGCCCCTGCCCGCGCCGCACGACCGCAACCCCAGCGCCCCCGCCCCCGCGCCCTCCGCTCCCGGCTTCCTCTAGCCCTGACCCCGCGCGCGTGCTCCCCTCACTCACTCGGCGATCCTTGAGGAAGATTTTCGCGGCCGAAACATCCGAGACGAGCTGCTGCTGCTGCTGCTGCTGCTGCTCTCTTCAATCAACATGTCGTCTGCTAGACTAGAGCGCTCCACGGAAATCAGTGCCGCGCGCGAGCCTGCCAACCTCATCGACACTTGCCAGCCAGCCTCCACCATTCGATCCAATCACTAAAAACCCCGTGTTGCCAACCCCATCATAAAGCTAAAATATAATAAACCGTGGAGTGGCATTACTGTATCTTATGTTACGTTCACATGACTTACACCCACGGTGTAAGACTATGAGCCGTATTCACAACATCGCACACGCACGCGACACGCGCACACCATGATTTTTTAGCGCGGCATCACTGTTTTGTTTGTATGTATGCATGTATGTGTGTTATGTATGTATGCATGATGTAGCATTGCCAACCTACAAATAATGGTGTGCGTGTGTCTATGTTGTAAATACGACTCACATTCGATCGACTAAATTTTGTCCGAGTACAAAATCTTTCCTCAAGAGGGCGAATGTGGCAGCGTGGTGCTCCTGTTAATAATGCGAATGTAAATTTGAAAAATCATATTTGACAAATCTGAATTCAAATAAACTTTTTTATAATAAAAACGTGTAAACATTTGAATATTATCACTAATTTACAAACAATTTTTATAGTTATTGTCGAATTCAATAATATTCTTGTAATTTTATGCAGAAAACTTACATGTGATTATATTTATGTATCCGAATAACATGTAATATTTAAATAATATTTGTAAAATATTATTTTTGATATTATGAATAGCAACGTTTTACCATTTTTTAATTCACCTGCAAATATCGTAATTTTAATTTTAAGTTTACAATTAAAAAA